>PVJI01003370.1:0-124679 GCA_004026765.1 Micronycteris hirsuta
GTGAAGGCCCCCACTGGCCTTTCCCAGCCCACACAAGCAACGGCTGGGCCTCCAGGGCACCTACCATGACTTCCTAGGGACTAAATATCAAGGAAGAGATGCGCAGAGTTATTTCTGGGGCTTAGTTAAAAACAGCCAAGTTATGAAACCAAGCAAACCTCTGTGGTCAAGTAGAAAATGACAGGAAGGTAAACTTGAGTGCCACCACCGCCTTGTAGAACACACAGCATTTATAAAGTACATTCACACGCTTCGCCTCTTGTGAACCTCTTAATGACCCCAAGATGTGGAAACTGAGGCTGAGAGGTCAAGCACCGTGTCCAGCAGTGTCGGTCAGTCACTCCCCAGATGCAGGGTCACACAGAAGCTCTTTCTGTAGGACTTCCCCGGGGACAGGAACGTACACAGAACAACGAAATGCATCCCACAAAGTTCATTGCTGTTCGCAGCAATTACAACGCAAAGAACATCCTGAACATAACTCAGCGTGAACTATGGGTTCACTTCTTCTGTCTTGGTTTTTAAATCACTTGCAATAGAGCCTCACTGGCACTGGGAACCCCAGACCTTCCTCACCTGGGCGCCCGGAGGCTAAGTCACGCCTCAATCCGCCTGCAATGGACCACGGAGTCAACTATCAAAGGGAAAAGAGAAACAGGGCCTCGGCGACCTGACACGGTCGGCTAAGAGTGGCATCTGCCCACGTGAAGCCTGAAGTTTCCGAAACCCCAGGGAAGGCTGTATTCCGCAGGGCTTCGGACGCCTGCTCGGTGAGAAAGGCCGGCGGTTTCAGGCTCTAGCAAAAACAAAACTTCAAAGAGAACAGAAGTTGTGGGAGCTTCAAAGACCCCCTGCAGGACCAATTAACACCTACAAATGTTCTATCCAAACTGTCATTTAACCAAGCAGCCACTTAATGACGGCGACTTCAGACATAGATGCTCAGCCTCACCTCAAAAATAGCTTTTCCTCCAAAAAGATTGGGTTGGGGGTGGGGTGAAGGGTTGGGGAAAAGAAGTCCTGTGTTGTTTTCTGAGAGAGTACTTCATCCAGAAGAAAACAAATATGCAGTACAGTGAAATTCATCACAGACTTATTCATAATAAAAGAGAGGGAACAAGTTACATCTCTAAGAAAACGTAAATGATGAAATAAAGTATGGCACAGCTATAAGTTAAGGAAAAACCATCATACAGCCATTAAAAAGCCTATTTTTTAATAACAGGATGTATCTATTTAGCAGATGAGGAAAATGCTCTTGGATAATGTGAAGGGGGAAAAAAACATACAAAAATACATTTAAAGTCTGACTTCAGGCTTATGAAAGCGACAGACTGGAATGGTGAGTCAGGAGTTTGCTGTGTGTCTCAGTTCCAACACCTAAATGTCTGGCACAAACACAGCACTTAAGGAAAATGTGTTGAATTCATCATTTACTTACTTTTAATTAAGTAATAATTAACATATGGATCCAAGGTACGTGGATATGCAGAGAGAGGGAAGGACCGCATCACAGAGCCGACTACTCGGTGTTCAGTAATAGTGGGGAGCTCTTATCATGGGGATGGGAGCAGAAGTCTGTCTTCATATTCCTATCTCCTGTACTTTCCTAATTTTCCACAAACGCTATGTACGCCATTTATAATTTTTTCAGTGCTCGTTTTCGCTAGGGAGCCTGAGGACCTGGGCGTGTTCCAGAGACCTGGCCCGTCGTTTCTCCCCGGCGAGGGGTGGTGGGGGTGCTCTGCTGGATCACACTGTCCCTCTGGAAAAGAGTCCTGCCTGACCCCCTAGCTTACCAGTCACCGAGGGCCGCGCAGGGGGCCATCCAGGAGGGCAGGTCACCCAGTGCACGCCTCCCGCTCCTCAGAGGGGCTCTAGGAAAGACCCAGAAGCAGAACACACGCAGACAAGGCAATAAGCTCCTTGCGTGAAAGCATTCGAGGAGTTCGATGTTTCAGCATCAGATTTTGGCCCCATCTTTCTCGCGGCTCTGAGCCGTCGTTTCTCCCCTTGGGAGGCTATGCCTAAAAGGAAAAGCAATGGAAAACACACCTGCTACACCAACACCTGAATCCCACCAAACTCCCTAACAACTAACATGGGAACAGGTAGAAACGTCGTTTGACTCTTTAAAGTGGTAACATTTGGTAGAGGAAAGAGAATGACCTCCGGAATCCCAGGCCTGGTGAGAGCAGCTGCCACTCACTCATTAGGCATGACTTTGGGACCCTTACCTCCCCCACTCAGGGCCTGCATTCTAATCTGTAAAATGAGGGTTTAACCCACGCCATGGTGTTGCTGAAAGGCTTAAATGGGCTAATGAAGGAAAATTCAAGTAATAGGCATTAGACAAATCTCCCCTTTTTTTTGAGGGGGGGGTAGGGGAGTGTTTATTAAAGGAACTTGTCACAGGTGGAAGAGCTTTTAGGTAAAAACACTATCATTCCGCTCTTGGAAACAGGAGCTCCCGTGTTCACATTTGAACAGGTTACATGCTCAGAAGATGGCAGAATCCAACGACCACTTAGGCTGCCCCGGTCCTTTCTTAAGAAGCCGTGCTGAGAAGTGACCGATACGAGGTCACAGCAGGCCTCGGAGAAAACTGGAGAACTGGGAGCCAGAAAGCCTGGGCTGCTCACTGGCGGGGTGGCCTCAGACAGAGCACCTCCCACCACTACTCACTGTACACACACCTGTCAAACGGCCGGGCTAGAGACCTTGCAAGAGGTAGTGAGCAAAGCAACCAGGCCCCGTTAAACACAGCTTCGGACACTGGCTGGGGTGACTCAGTTTGTTGGAGCATCATCCAGTGGACCGAAGGGCGCAGGTTCAAATCCCGGTCAAGAACACACCCATGTTGCGGGTTTGGTCCCCAGTCTAGGGGCCTAAGAGAAGGCAACCAGTCAATGTTTCTCTTTCTCTCTCTCACTCAATGCTATGAAAAAATGTACTCAGGTGAGGATGAAAATAAAGAAAAAAAAACCCCACTGCTTCTGGTGTGAAGCTAAGGTTTGCAAGGTTAGTGTGCGCAGGTGTTTCTAGTACTGTGTTCCGCGAAGGCACATCTGCAGGCCTTCTGACAAAGCACAATAACCTGAGGGTGTGACAGCTCCCTTTGGCCAAGTCTGTCCCATCCAAAGCTGCTGTCACAGTCAGGGGGACCAAAGGTAGCCTCCTTCCCAGAGGTGGGGCCTGCCCAGTCTTAGTAGCAAGCCTTTCTCTGCAAGACAAAATCCTGCAGGCTCCTATCTCAAATCGCAAACTCCACTCACAACTTTCATTTGCTGAATTGAAGTCAATCAAGACGCAAGCCTAGAAGTAGCACACAACTCGGGGACTCTCAAGAAAGCAAGTGCAGAGGAGGCAAGAAAGGGGAAGCACAGGGAACTGGAACCTCGGTGTGAGAAGACACGCTTGACAACTTCATAATTTTGCATAGGGCTGGCACTATTTTTAAACCGTGCTTGTGTGGTTTAGTTTAGAAATACTTCTGTGCTTTCATACACCTGTGTGGGGGAAGGCACCAACACTTTACATGTAAAACCTGAGAAGCACACTTTCTACCATTCATTTCGGAGGAGGAAAACAGACATCTACGGGTCACTGCGGGACCCTGCGCTTGCTCTGTTAATACAGTTTGAAATAATGGAAATGAAGCAAATAATCATGTATAATGACTACTTGTCTTGTGCACAATTTCTTTTACCTAGAAGCGCATCTGAATTCAACTTACCATGTAGTTAATTCACAGACTCTCCCCTAAGCCCCTAAGAGCCAAATTGGAATGTACAGAAACTCCTAATAGACTAAACAGCTCCAGGCTCTGACACCTTAGTTTGCAACAAAAGGTAAAATGTAAGCCCTAGAGCAAGAGTTCCTAGGTCAGAGAAAGCCCTTACTGAAGGGCTGTGTGTGGACTCCTAAAACTTTGTGGCAAATTATGCATGTATGTGCTTTTTTTATTTTTGCAAAGTTGGTCCAAAATCTTCTTCAGCTTCCCAAAGACTGCAAAAGAAATCCCCTAAAAGAAATACCATCAATAAAGATCCAGCAGCTAGAGAGCTTTCAAGTTTGTCTGTGATTGACAGGGGAAGACTAAGTTAAGGGGAAAAACTCGGAAGGCTTGCATGCCAGGGATACCCCGCCACCAACCAGGTTTCCGCCTTCAGTAAATTCCTTAAGAACAGTCTATCCCTCCATTTCTGAATCTGTAAGACGAGGATGTTGGAGCTGAATGGTCGGTCACTTAGTTTGAAGACCCTTAAAAATACCAGGACTGTGAAGTACATCTTCAACAAACACAGGAGAAGGTGTCAAAAAGGGCTGCAGAGAAGCCTGCCTGTTCCCAGAAGAGCTGCTTAAAATATTCACCAGTGCTCTCCTTGGAGGGTCGAAGATAGAAGCCTCCTCTCATTTCCTTCTCTTCTATTTCAGAAAGCCGAGTTTGAAGTGCCACAATCACACCCTTGGAAAGGATTTGAACTATGAAATCCATGCAAAAATACAGTGATTCTGGAAGGACGCAGAAGAAGCTCAAAGAATATAAAATAGAAAGAATTTCTCTAAACCCTTGTTACAAATCCTCTAACCACGGCAGCTACTTACTTCAGCCGGCATCACCTACACCTCTTAATCCATGTAACCGATGACAATTAACTATAGGTGTCATAAAAATGGGTGTTTTAATAAAATCCTGAAATTGTGGATCAAAAACAGTACTCTTACAGGAGAAGATTGTTTTTCTTCAGCCCATGTAGTTCTCTCTACTTTTAACAATAAATGTCTGATTTGCACACAAGGGCAGGTGAGAGGAAAAATCCTCCACCAGTTGGCACTAAATCTTTCCCATCACATCAGGCTAACTTCCATTAAAAGTTAGTTGATACACTTGCATATATTCTACAGTATCCTAACTCAGCCACGATGCCATAGATTTTCAATCTAATCATCAGACCCCATAAGTCCAAAGCAAATTTATACGTGGTTGTTTATAGTGGCAAATTAAATTAAAGCCTTTTTAGAGGCACTTGTGAATAAAAAAAGAGGGACAGATGAAAATGAATCGTGTTTTTACACGCCACACCCAAAGGAATGCTCAGAACACCCGTGAAGCGGTCTACAACCCATTCCACGACAGGATACACTGATGTTCAAGGTGATGCATGCAAAGTCACACGACGTGTCACGTCAGTAAGGAGAATCCAAACTCAGGTGAGTTCTATAGACATAACTTCACTATCGCCTCCTTCTCTAAGGCCCCGGAGAGATTAGCACTGCATTTGAAGAGTTCTGTGCCTCACACAGGCAAGGCTAACTAAGAGAAAACACCAGTGTACGTAGCATAGTACTTCCAGAGCACAACAGGCGCTGCTCGCTCTGCATGAGCGTTCCCGCGGCATGTCAGGGTTCATTCTTCCCCTTCGCGTGTCCCAAAGTCAGTCATAAAAGGCAATCGTGTTTGTAAGCACCATTTCTCAAAGATGAAGAGTTCAGGTAACCCAATGAGAGGAATGCGTTAAAACTGCATGTAGACCAGGCTCATCAATACAAACATTCTGCAGCACCATCCTGTCTGATTAAGCAAGGTTAGAACTGAAAGTGTGCAAAAGGAAAACTGGAAGAAAATCCAGAAGTGTCTCTGCTCAAAAAATCCCTGCTTCGGAGAAAGGACAAACTTGCTTTCCTAACTAAATGCCACTTTTCCAATGAGACACAATCCTGAGGTCCTGACCCTTTGTGGTCTTTAAACAATAAATCAAAACAAGAGTGTGGGTGTCAGATTTCTTGGCCCAATCACAAAAAGGTCAAAAATTAAATTTAATTACCAAAATTAAGAGTTTCTAGTAAACCAATTCCTCCTTCCTTTATTGTCAATCTCTAGAAAAGCTTCAACACAGACTGTTGAGATTTAATACTTATTTTGAGAATAAGAACGTAAAAAAGGTATGGTTGTTTTACTGCATTGACAGTGGTTCCCAAGTAAATGTATAATTCAAATTTCCTAAGGTGCGTTCTCAGCTCCAGCTCCTTCAGAAGAATGAAGACCACCATAATTCTTCTGCAAAACTCGGTGAGACTTGTTTTAGAAGACACTGAAAAGTTAGATTTCATCATGACTTACTCCACCACCAGCCAGATAAAGAAATTCCTGAAAGGCTATAAGCATTTTTTCCTTCCAAGCAACCCACAGAAATATGTCAATGTAAATGTCGTGTAAACAAAGCAGTTCATTACTAACCACAGTTTTGTTTCTTTTGTGACAAAATTGTACTCCATTTCCACTGCACCCAACATTCACCCACAACTGCCCCTGAAGAAGAGTGAAATACAACAGATCCCTAACTGGCACCGCCTCAGGCTCTTCTTGGGTCTGGAAGGCAAGGTGTCTGGGGTTGGGAATTTGGGAATCGGAGTGGTAGGTGCTTTCTCCTTCACTGTCTCTGATGGAGTACAGGAGGGCTTTAATTTCTCTTCCAATCACTCCTACAGAGAGAGGCCTAAGTGCTGGAGGAAACCCACAGACAACAATCGAACCTTTCAGTTCGGGGCCTCTCCCACCATACCCCTTCCCGTCCCAATCAGGTTTGCAAAGCATTTCCCTATTCTACATTTCATGAATCAACTGCCAACTCCGCCAACCTCTGCCAGTTCCTCTTGCACTCAGCTGAGAGGTTCCCCTTCCTTCCGTGGGTAGCACAAGGCTGCTCTGGTTTTTAACTGGCGTAACATGGAAATGCACTGTAGGAACTCACTAACTCTTCCACAGTCAGGTGTAAGGGGGTCTGGGGCGCTGACACCATCTGCTAGGAAAGTGACCCGCCAAGCTCGGCTTAACGCAGATTTGTGGAGACTAGTTTTGACCCCCAGATTCAATGTGTCAGTTACTGTCACTGGGAAGGAAAAGGAAGAGTGAGAGGGCTACACGGTAAGCAACTCAGTTACTTAGCAACTGGACAAAATTTGCCTCACTACAGAGGGTGAGGAGGCACCACAATCCCATTCAAAGAGGAACAGTCTCCAATTTACATGCAAATAGATAAAGGCAAAACGGAGAGGGAAATCTAAATTAGCCACAGGAGTTTACAGCACTGGGGCTGAGACCCAGACTTTAAAAACAGCGGCTCCTAGGAAGGGACGGGATATATGCATACAAAGAAATAGAAAGAAAAGAAAGAGACCGAGATCATAAGCCCCAGGAAAGGCAGGCACAGAAAGTTTAGTAACTAAAATCAAAACACTTCTACTGCTGACACAAATTTAAAGCTCATGGAAAGACGACACTTGGAGGCTGGGAAAATCCCAGGGAAAGCAGTTCCCCCTGCTCGTGAGAAAAGCAAATAAAGCATCAATCTTGGGGCAAGGTCTCCAGACTGTGGGTGGATTCAGAGCCTCACCAGGTCTAGATCCTCACAAATACCCCCCTAATCCACATCGACCTCCCCTACACCCTCCACCCCCAGCACCCACTGGTGAAGCACAGTTTTCCACCTTGGATCAAACCCACACCCTTCACAGGAGACACATGGGCCTGAAGGTTTTCCAAGCAAGGAGGAGACACTGCCGCCTGCTTGGCCCAGGAGAGGGCTCCAGGCTTTTCTGCTGGCCTCAGGCGCTCAAAGGCTGGGTCCCCAGCTCCTAGCCACACACCCGAAGCAGGCTGCTCAGTGCCAGGCTCAGAAGAGAAAAGGAGAGGACAGAGGGCTCCTGGGCCCCACCCCCAACCCAAACCTCACACCTGGACCAGGTGGGCGGACCCTCAGAGGCCCGACAGCCCATCGGCCCAGCCACTCACTTTTCGTACTCGGCGTTGTCTCGGTCACAGCGAGAGTCCTTGTGCTTCTGCCAGTCTTTGCCGTGCTTGCAGGTGGTGAGGAGCACGACATCCTCCCCGTTGTGGACGTGATATAAGGCATTCCTGGTGTCTGACCCTATCCCTGTCAGGTACCTCTTTCCCTTGAAGACCAGCATGTATTTCCTGAGAGGAGGGATGGTGTTAAACTTCAAAAACCCCCTCTCCCCTCCTGTCCTGGGATGATCCTTAGAAAAGAGGGGAATAGAAACATCAAAGTTGGGTCGGAAGTTTTCAGTACTGATGCTGGCTTTGGCCAGCATCGCCTGGCCGATGTCAAACCCCACGTCCTCGGTGTAGTCAGGCCAGGTGCCGGAATATAAATTAAAAATTAAATGATTCCTACCATTGTTCCACAAGTGTAGACTCTGCACTTTGGATCTCAAATTGTGCACATACTGAGGTGACAACTGATCTCTGTCTAAAGTATCCAGACTCAGGACAAAGAGGCACGCCTGGCTGGGGTCCGAGGTGTAGAACCTGGAGCCTTCAATGGCCGCTAGAATGTTTTGGTAACTTTCGGCGATTTTCTCCCCTTTTTGCTGCGGGTATACGTAGACTTTGAAGCCGTTTTTCTTGCAAAGGGTGAAATCGAAGCAGGACTCCATGCGGCACTTCTTGCCTTTGTAGATGCTCGAGTTGGCGTCTCGCTTCTGCCGGGGGGAAATGTGCACGTTGGAATCCTCGTTTTCCAATTGATCCCAAGGAACGAAGGGGCGCAGAGCGTCCGGGAAGCGGGGCCAGAAATGCTCCGGACTCGGGTGGTGCAAGCCATTCCGACCGCTGGGCTCTTCTCGCCGGCCGTGGCTCCTCGATGCCCTAAACTGCAAGCCTCCGAAATAAAACAAAAGGGCGAGACAAGAGCCAGCTGAGAGCAGGATGAAATAGCGTTTTTTGGCCTGCATGTGTCCTGCCTGGGTCAAGAGGATTGTAAATAAACACAAGAATCACCCAAGTTTCCCAATCAACACTTTCAGCTCCAGTCCGCCATCTTCCCGCCTGTAAAGACTTCAAACTCTCCGCTCCCACCTTCTCTGGATGCCTTTCCCCAAGCCGTGGACTGATCCAGCGCATGTGGGCGATTTCTTTAACTTTCTCCCCTTCGGTCTTTCATCTTTGGGTTGCACAATGGACGGGAGAGAGCGGGGCTGAATATTTCGCACCCAGGGCGGGCGAGCAGCGGACTGTAATTTTCTTGCATGCAACAAGACGGAGGAAAAGAAAGAGAGGGGTTTTAAAAAAAGCTCCCGATGCCCAATCAATGGCAAGACGAAGTGATTTCCTTGCCTCTCGGATTCCTCTTCGCAGCGTGGAGAACGAGCCCCAGGAAAGCAACTTCAACTCATCCACGCTCCCGTGCAGAGCACTCCGGTTCCAACAAGTCAGCCGATCCCCGGGTTCAGCCGGCTAGTGCATCTTGCAGCTGGGGCGCCGTAACCTCACAAATCCCTGCATCTCTCTTTATTCCCTTCTGCAGCGGCTCCAAGACTCCGGCGGTGTTTACTCCTGCGCTCGCGGGGCCGGCCCCCGGGACGCGCGGCGGCCCGGCTGGAGGCGGCGGCGGCGCTGGGCGACGGCGGCGGCGCGTTCTCCCCGCGGGCAGTGCCGGCCCCAAGCCGCGCTTCGCAGGCCCCCGTGCGAGCGCTGCCGACCGCCGCGTTCAGTCGCCGAATGTTACCCGGTTCTGAATGTTACACTTACACATTCCATTCCCGACACGACAGCGCTGACCTCATCTATCCACGCAGCCCGCGCTGCCATTGGCCGAGCGTCACGTCCGGAGGGGGCGGTGCTTCCGCTGCGCCCATTCATAACCCCCCAGCTCGCGGCCGCGGCGGCGCCGGCGCTGCACGGGGAGCAGGGGGCCGCGGGGATCCTGGGTCCCTTCGCTGCGGCCGGCGGGAGGGCTGGTCTTGGGGTGGCCCTGTGCAAGCCCCTCGGGTCGCTCTGGCCTGGTCCCCCGCCTCGGTCGCGCCGTCTCCCTGCGGAAACCAGCGCCGCCCGGAGGAGGCGCCCCCGGTGGCCGGAGAACCTGGGACCGGCCGGCGCTCCCCGGCTCCGCTGCTTGGGCTGCCTCGGGCGCCCTCGAGGATCCCGTCTGCCGGGAGCGCCTCCCCGAGCCGGCGGCAGGGAATGTGCGGGTTCCTGGAGAGGACGCTTGAAAATGAAGCAGTGGAGGGAGCCTGAGACGAGGGCGAGAAAAAAAAAGACTTCATAGAAAACGACCGCGGACACGCGACCCTTCCTTTAAGGCCCAATATTTTTATTCCTTGCCAACCATTTAAACAGGCCCCTTATTTCCTATGTGGCCCATCCTTTCTTTTTTCTTCCTTCACGGAGATACCCCAAGAATAAAGAAAATATTACAAATCTTCTCGTCTGTCTCCATGTGCTGAGAGAAGAATCCCAAATTCTCATGATCTACCTGCACACCTTTTCCTCGCAATCTAAAGGCACTTCTATTCTGTAGAAAATCTGTACTGTAGAAAGCTTCCAAGAGATCCAGTCACAGCGGGTGGGGGGGAACTGGTTGAGTTTGTCCCAGTCCCTAAAGTGGTGTTCCTCTCTTTTTGTGGTGGTGGTGGTGGTGGTGGTGGTGGTGAACGTGTCCCTAGTACAACTCTGAACTGCCCCAGCTGTAGAAGGGGAATTTGAAGGAGGAAATGACCTTACTTGCAATTAGTGCAAGATGGTTGGTCCTTCCTTCAACTGCCCTTCCACATCCCAACCCCAAGCTCTTGCTACCCCCAGGGAACTGCATTGGACAATTTAAATAAGGACCTGCAGTTCCTCTAAAGGTCTTCGAGGACCACAAAGATGTGCTAGGCTCCCAAGTAGTATGTCTGGTCAAAGCCAAGTTCCCTGGCCTCCGCCCTGAATACTGCTTTACTGAGTAGGCCTCCCACCCCCTCCCCTAGCTGAAGTCCAAGGGCCTGGCCAGGCTGGACAAACAGTTGCCTAGGGCAGCAAGCTGTTTAGTGATTGTTTATTATGGGAGTGACTGAGAACTAGGGACAGACACTTCCCAGCTTCCCTCGGGCTGCAAAAAACTCCAGTGGGTGTGGACAAAGGCCTCGGTTATAACAAGTCTGGTGAAATGATCAAGTGGAAAATTTTAGACATTTGTTGTTTCAGATTTGTTTTAATAAAGTGGGGAAGGGGCATGGGTGGTATATTCCTGTACATTCCTGAAGCCTCTCCCTGTTTCTGACCTGCCAAAGATGAGGTAGCTGTTCCAGATTTGACTTGTACCCCTACGCAATGTGGAGACGCCTGGGACAGAAATGAGGATTCACTCATCTTCTAAGTACGATGACAGCAATGCAGATTAATGCAGTTATTGAAACCACGTGTGACCCAGGGCTCCTCCCAACCCCACAGTCCCTGGTGGCTGAGAGCAGCCCTCCAAAGTGGGGAGGGTTCTTCTGTTGAGATTAGGACTAAGATCATCCGGGATCTATGGAAGTTGGGACTGTGGGGATTGCAGCCCCTCTGTATCCATCCTGTGTGACCTGAAGGGGAGCCAGCTACCGTCCTTGTTCTTTTGCATTCTCCCCCCTGCTCTGGCACGTGTTTGTTGCCTTAGCTAACTAGTGCCGATTCCCTCATCCCACGCCCCACTGCTCCCCAGCCCTACTCTCACATTCCATGGTGGTGCATATTGTGAGAAAAACTTCAGTGCTCAGAATCAGAGAAAACTTGGAATCAGACCCCAGATCTGTCATTTGCTAGGGTTTTGGGCATATGGCTTAATCTCACTGAACCTCAGTTTCTCGTGTAAAAGTCAGAATAATACTTTTCTTGCCAGCCTCTTTGAATTTGTAAACTGTGAATTGCTCTGCCAGCGTAACATTTTAGCCTAAGTCCAACATTTCAAAATATGACTGGAATCTAAAGTAGCCCCTACAAGGCATTATCATTGCATCTCCGGCTGTTTTATTTTTTTCCTAGCCCTTCTCATTATCTGAAATCTCATATATGTTTGTTGGTTTACTGTCTGTATTTCTTCCCAAAAGGGAGCTCCCTGAGGTAAGTTTGTCTTACTCACTCCTGAATCTACCTCAAGGCTCAGGGTAGTTCCTGATACTCGGTGGAGCTCAGTCGCTGATTCAAATGAATGAAGGAATTGCTAAAATTCAACCTCACCACAGCACTTGATCATACTTGAAAAGAAAGACCCCTGAGGTCGTCTCTCAAAGCAGGACTGAGGCCCTTGTTCCAGGTGGAAATATTACTATCCAGGAATATCTTAACAGAGGAAATCAGTCAATCATAAATCCTCTATCAACATAGGTTAGACCACAATTTCCTCTGTTCAGAGCCATCAGAGGACCCCCGTCTCTCTCAGAACTAAAGCCAAAGTCCTTACACATAAGGTCCTGTGGGATCTTTCCTAACTGCCCCCCCACACACACCTATGCTCACCAGGCCCCTTTCAAGTCATGTCCTGCCATACCTCTCTCCCTCCATCCCATTCTGCTCACTCTTCTCCAGCCAGCTTGGTTCCCTGCTATTACTCAGGCATGCCAAACATGCAGCTGCCTCAGGGCCTTTGCACATGTTTGTCTTCTGCCCCTATCCACATGACACACTTTCTCACTTCTTCAAAGTCTCTTCTCAAATGCCGCCCTACTATTCAGGCCTTCTTTGACCACTCTAAATAAAACAGGAGACCCTCGCTCACTTTCCTATCCCCTCCTCCTGCTTTATTCTTTTCTTTATTACTAACCAACGTCTGACACATTATATATTGACTGGCTAATTTATTATTTATTGACTATATCTAGACTGTGAGCTCCAAGGACATGGTCTTTTTTGTTCCCTGCTACATTCCTAGCACCTACAACAGTGCCCATCACTAAAAAAATGTACTTTATTTGTTGAACTAATTAATGAATTTGATCCTATTGTTTGTAGGGCAAATAAAGAATATTCAAGGCTAGAGTTCTGTTATATCTCAGAAAGAGAGAGAGAAAGAGACAGAGAGAGCAGTAAAACTATCCCAGTGACTCAAGACTTGCTTAATTTCCTTTTCCAGGGGTAATCCTTCCCCGGGGCTGACCAAAGACCTGAAAACAGCACGGGGCACAGCACCCCCAGAGGATGTGCAGTTTTGTCTGTCTCTGTCACTCACTCTGTAACCTTGCAGGAGTCACTTCACCTTTTTAAACTTTGGATTCTCACTGGTGAAATCAAGACTGACTGTAATGTAATATACATTGTGGTCAGCTAGCCCTGGGTCACTGGGAGAGCCCAATGAGAACAAATGGATAATACATGTGAAAGTCCTTTGCTGTCCATGATGCACATAGCAAATGTGCGAGCTGATGGTCACACTGTTGGACAAATAGGGACGCAAGTGCATGAGATCATGTTTGCAAGTCAACAGCATGACATACAAGAAATATCAGCCACCAAACACATAGCCATTTCCAGATGCTTTATAGACTCTGGAATGATCATTGACTATTGTCTGCAAACAGAAAGGAAAGGAGGAAAACTCACCAATGGACAAAAAGCAAAGAAAACTTTCAATGTAGAAAATGCCAAAGGCAGGCATGCTTTTCAAGGGCCTACAATTATATTTTTTCTATATCGCTATAGAAAAAACTGATTTATCCTAAACTGTGGAAACAAACTAAAGTATTGAAATAAAAAAATGTTTAAATTCTCTAAAATGTAACTTTCTGTTGACTGGTGAGGCAATCCAATTTTCATAAAGTCGCACAAGATTTTTATTGGTCATGGGCATCAAATGAAACATTTTAGTGTTTCAGTGACGTGTGATGGGGTCTCTAATAGTAAGTATCCCTGGCCTCTGGAAACTCTGCTGGGTGCATGCTGATTGGTTGTAGCAGGTGGGAAGACAGGAGGCCAAGGAGAGTTGGGACATCATGGAGGATGGAGAGAGTCCCAAGCAGGAAACAGAAGCCTGGTTTCCAGTTCCTTCTCTGCCAGGAACTCAGGGAAACCTGGAGGAGGTTGCCTTGAGGGCTTCTTTGGAAAAAAATGCAGGATGGATGGGTCTTGGTGATACAGTGGAAACAGTCAAGGATGCCCTGAGTGGACCAAGGGGGATAGAAGAGGAGAGGAGCTTGGGAAGGAGGAAGAAGAAACTCCACAGAGAAGGGGGTGAAACGGGAGTGGAAGTGAAAGCCTCTATCAGACCTCACAGGGCAGCCAGGCAAAGAAGCAACCGCGGGTGAAATAAGTGCAATTTTCCATGGATGTGTCAGATCCTGAACTGGGGGCTTTATGCACTTTGTCCCTGTGACCTTCACAAGGTGCCTGGGACACAAGTACTCTCTTTACCCATGTCACAAACAGGGAAACAGAAACTCAATCCTGGGAAGGGGCTCCTGACCATTCATTCATTCATTCATTCCTTGAACAAATGTTTATGGAGCAAATATTCTGTATAAGGCATGATACCAGACACAGAGGATATTTGTCCATAGCCTTTGTCATTTAGAAAACACCTTCATGAGAAGAAATTCACTTGAGTGTCATCGGAGGAAGAGAATATTATCCCTACTTTACCAATGAGAAAATAAGGCTTTCTCAGCCTGGGCCCTTTGGGCACTTTGCTCGGCAGAGGGCTGTCCTGTGCACTGGAGATGTTTAGCCACACCCCTAGCCTCGACCCATCAGGCATCATAGCACGCCCCACTCCCACCTGCATCTCCAGTTGGGACACCAAAAATGTGTCCAGACGTTGCTAAGGGCCCCTAGGAGACAAAAATCACCCCTGGTTCCGACCCACTAATCTAGTTAAATGACTTACCCAAAGTCAGCTGATTTTCAAGTGGAAAATTTAGAACTTGACCCTCATCTTTTGACTCTATGCCAGGGCTTTGCCACAACACTGCAGCTTCCTTAGAGAATCTGATTTCTCTCTCTTCAGCAAGGCAGGCTGATCAAAAGATCTCATAGACATTAAGAAGATTAAGAACATACTACATGTAAGGCACGATTCTAGGCACTCAGGATGCATGGCATGAAAACAGATGTCTGCTCTCATTCTAATGGGGGAGATAATAAACTAACAAATAAGCAAGATAATTTCGGATAGTTTTATGGAGAAATTAAAGGGATAGTGGCACAGATTGGGTGAAGGGGCTCAGGGAGGTCACTTTAAATGGGGTGGTCGGGCAAAGTCTCTGTGAGGAGCTAAAATTTCAGCTGACATCTGATTGATGAGGGAAGAAGGGCTCTGAGGATAGTGAACCAGGTGAAGGGTCTGGTGGCCACCAAGGTGAGCTTGAGGAACGAGCACAGTGGTTTTCAAACTTCAGCAGGCATCAGATCAGGACATGGGTTGGTTAAATGCTGATTGCTGGGGCCCTCCCCGTGTTTTTGGTGCAGTAATGCTGCATGTGACCCAAGGATATGCGTGTCTCACTTCACAGGATGCTGATCTGCAGACCCAGGGACTAGACTTTGAGAACCACCGAGCTGGAGCAGCACCGAAGGCTCACTGTTTCTGGAGTGTGCTGAGTGCAGGGAGGAGGAGCAGATGAGGTCAGAGAAGCTCCTGGAACTTTAACACACGCTGGTCCTGCAGACCAGGGCGAGTGGTGGGATTTTGTGTTGGTGGGTGGATAGGCTCTGGAGGATTCTAAGCAGGGCAGTGATAAGGATTTTTTTTTTTTACAGCTCCCTCTAGCTGATGGTAGGGCATAGTGGAAGAAGAGTCAAATTTACAAATCTAGTGCGCATTTTTCAAAGTCTTCATTGGGAAACTTCAGGCCTAGCTTTCTTGCTTCTAGAAGCTACAACCATCAGAGTCAAGCCAATAAGCCCTAGTTACTAGACAATTAGTCTGCAATTGCTAATTAGGCCAGATAGCTTGTCTCAGTATTTGTCAAAATTGCATGTCGAAATTGAGAATTCTCTCTACGATCTTCACTCTGATACACTGACATTGTTCTTATGGTGTTTTCCTTAATGCTTGATATTATATATATATTATATATATATATATATGTATATCCATGTCTTTTGTACGTGTTCATCAACCTGGGACTGGCTGCTATGGCACCCCTTCTGATGTTTTCTAAAGGACCAATGGCGACAAACAAGTGGTCCCTAGCCAACTCTGGGTGCCATCCTGGGAGTCTTGTAGAAGTTGTACTGACCCCTGGTGGAAGACACAGAGGCTCTCCCTTCCGCGCTTGTCAGGGCAGCTTCTGTCTCCACGAAGAGGTTCACTGAACAATGCGTGTGCACCAGGGCACTGGCCCTGCCCTCTGGGGACTCAGACTTCAGGAAGAGAGACAGACATGGAAGGAAATAATAACAACAAAGCTGGCTCCGTGGCATAATTTTGTAGAGGAGGAAGTGGTTAAATTTGTTACATGTGTGTGCGTCCCTATTATTTAGCACTGGTAGATCCACTGTAGAGGAGGAATTGAGAGAAAACGGGAAATGAGAATGCTGGCTATTGAAGGGGATGAGACCAGGCAGCCACCCACATGGCGAGTCCCTTTTTCCCATGGCAGCACTTTTTTTCCTGCAACAATTTGTCAACACTCCCTCGACCGTTTTCTTTTCTGGCCCGCAACCCAGGCATGTGCCCCGACTGGGAATCAAACCAGGACCCTCTGGTTCCCAGCCCACGCTCAATCCACTGAGCTACACCAGCCAGGGCTCAAGTTTGTCTTCTATTCTATCAACGGAACACGTTTTATTACCTGGCACTTCTGTGGCACTGCTATGTTAGGATAACTGTCGTCTCTCGCAATGACAATCAGAGACCCCGTAGAACACACTCCAACTCACTCGAGGAACGTTAAATCACACAAAGTCCTGTTTTAGGGATTCAAGTGTATTTTATGAATGTCAAAATCATTTAGAGTTGGTGATCCATGAATTGGATATAGGGTAACTTGTTATTAGCACTATAATGAGATGGACTATAGAGCTAGCTCTCCAAATGGTCCCTGAATGCTCCAAGGTTGTTCCCCGGGACAAATTTCTTCTGTTTCTCCGAATGGTGGACTCTTGAGGTCTTAGGGGAAGTCTCCTGGTCAGGTTCAGCGAGCCTGAGCCTTTCCAGGTGGGTACAGATGCCCACATCTATCTACAAGAGACTGCAGGGCTAGGGACTCTCCTTTGGCCCACTAAGCCATCATTCTCAAAACTTGCAATCTAAACAAAGCCATTCCTCAAATTATAAACTACATACAACTGTAGGTCCACCCGAGTGTATCGTCCTCCCAGCAACTGTCCCTCAGCTTCTGTCTCTTCAGGCCCTTGTGTTCTTCTCGTCCCAGAGACGGGCCCCACTGCAGAAGTACCGACAGCCCGGGGGGCTCTAAGGGAAAAGCCGTGAGAGAGGCTAATATGTAAATGTATTTCAATAGAGTTGTATGTAAATTTCAGCAGAGGCTTGGTCTCTCTGAACATTTGAATATTTAAAAGTCACAAAGCCAACTAAAAATATACATTCTGGCTTCAAGTAAGCTTTGAGAAGGAAATTGCCCACGGGAGCGTAATTCTCAATTTCCCTAATTGTGCTCCCCTACCCGGGAGTAGCTCACCCTCACGACTGGCCCAATCATTCCTCATCACACGGGAAAAATGCAGACTTTCATCCTGTTTTAAGACTGGGTAAGCCTGGTTCCTCTCTTGCCCTTTTAAGCTTGTGGAGACTTGTCCATGGGATCCTCAGTCAAAGGGTGCTCTGGGCACAGCAGGCCAGCCCACTGCTTTGTGAAACTCTAACCGCCCCCCCGCCCCCCAACCCATAACTTCTCCCTCTAAGCTCACATCTGACCCGTCACCTTCCTTGGCCCCTCTGATCTTGGAATTCCTTGCAACAGGAACTGCCAATTGCTGCAAATTACATGCTGCCTTGACAAGGAGAATGCTAATCCTTTGGGGTTTGGGAAGAGACCACTAAACCTGTTTTTGAGGGTGGGAGCCCTTGGAGGTGACGGGGCACCGTGCTGCAGCCTTGAGCAACTTTCTTCCGAACACCACGAGGCCCCGGGCGGGAGGGGACGGGGTCCCGGGAATGAGCTGCCGCTTCTCCAGTTCCCACATCCATGGATGTGGTCTCCTGAGAAAGCAGACCTGGTATGTCCCCATCTGACCTGATGTTATAGTGTCATATAGCCGTTCAACTGTGTACACCTCTATCCATGCAGAATATGGACTCAGTGGGCTTCAATCCCCTGGAGGCAGGAGAGTAGAATGGTTCGACAGAGGAGCTCCGGAGTGTGACAGCTGGGCGCGGCCATGGTTCTGTGCTAGACTGCCTGTGATGTTAGTCAGGCACGTTAATGAACGGCTCTAAGCCTCAGTTTCCCCAGCTGCTCCCCATAATGATAATAACTACTTCCGATGCCTATAAAACATTTAATAAAGTGCCCAGCACCTCGGAGGAGGTACTTCGTAAATGTGAACTAGCGTAATGGCCTCCCACTCTCTCCCATCCCTTCCCAGGTCTCTAGCAGCCCCTTAAAGTTAAAGTGACTTGGTTTCACATTCTGTTTATCAGCAGTTTTATCTTCCAGAATTTGAATTAATGTCCTTTGTGATAAAGATCGACATTTCAGCAAATCATGCTGAATTGTCACAGAGGCTGTGGAAGGACATGTTCCTTCATTCATTTATCCATTCAATCACCAATACTCATTAAATGCCCACTCTGTCCCAGAGCACGCACTGGGCACTGGGCGTGTTCCATGTGTGTAAGACAGACCAAGTATGAGCCCTCAGACATGACAAAGTCCACTCAGGGAGACATGATGAACAGGTACATAAACAAATTGAGATCCAGATTCTAGCGCTGCTTAGGAAATAAAAAGTGCACTGAAATGGAGGCCTTATTTAGACAGCGTGATTAGGAAGACTTCCCTGAGGAAGCATTGCAGCAGAGACTTGAAGGGAAGAAGGAGCCTGCTTTGCTGGGAGATGGGGGAAGGGAGAGAAGCCTTCAGAGAGAAGTAGCACCTGAAGGTCAGATAAACTAGTCTGTGCGATCCAGGAGCAGGAAACAGGACCAAGGGGCTAAAACCTTGTGAATAAGACACCCAGGCCCCGCGTTCAAGCAGCTCAGCTCTGGAGAGGCTGTGAGGGACGACAGGTGTGCCAGTTTTCCACCTAAAAAGGAAGCTATAGGGAATCAGAAGGACTGAGGTGAGGTGTTGAAGGAATGAAGCCAGTATTCGCTATTCTTTTTCAACCTTCCAATTACCCCACTTATTAAGCATCTCCTAATGCCTTCATCCATGGTAGAACTGACATCTGAGCTCTGAAGTCCATGCCAGCATTGTAACCCATTATTGTGTTTATTCTTTTAGTGCCAATCTACCTTATAGGACAAGAGTCCCGGGGGAAGCAGACTGTGTCTTGTTAATCTTTGCAGCAGCAGCGTCTAGCACAAGGCCTGGCCCTTAGCCGGTGCCGTGTACGTTTGCTGAAAGAATGAATGAATGATCGCTAAATTTTTTATTTGCCGTTGTCAGGCAACATCTTAAGTGCTTTAAATATAGTAACAACTAATCCTCTCTATATTACCTAAAGGTATGTATTGTTGTTAGTGACATTTTAGAGAAGAAATGAAGGCACAGAGAGGTTAAGTATCCCACTCAGGCTCTTAAAGCTGGAACTAAAAGAACTAAGATTTGAACCCAGGCTGCCAGGCTCCAAAGCCCCCGCTCTTCACTTAGTTACAACAGTGCTTCTCAAACTACTGCGCCTGAAAATCACCTGGAGAACATGTCAAAGGCACATTCCAGGGCCTCACTTAGCGTTTCTGATTTAGTGATTGTCTTACTTACCTATTGCTGCATAACAAGTTAACCCAAAGTTAGAAGCTGGAAACAAGAAACATATTTACCCCTGCCCAGTGTCCGTGAGTCAGAAACGGGGGCACAGCTTCGGGGGGCTCCCTGGCTCAGAGTCTCTCAAAAGGCTCCAATCAAGCTGTTGTTATTTCCAGGCCTGACTGGGGAAGATCGCACCCACACTCACTCGTGTGGCTGTTGAGTGACCTCTGCTCTTTGCTCCCTGTTGACCTGAGTGAGGCATCAGTTTCCTGCCATGTGGACCCCCCCAAAGGCTGTTCACGACATGGCCATGGGCTTGCCTCATAGCGAGTGAGTGCGTGTGCCAAGACTGTAGCCTTGTCTAGGAAGGGACTCCCCATCACTTTTGCCTAGTCACAGAGATTGCCTACCTGGGTGGTATGTGGTGGGGCCAAAGAATGTGCATTTTGACTAAGCTCTCCAGTGCTGCTGCTGCCGCCAGGACAGGACCATGCTTTGAGTTGCACCAGTGCACTGCACTGAAAAAGAGGAAGGAAGGGGGGTTGGGGAGAGATGGGGGAATGTGGAGGAATGGTGAGGGGGGGAGAGAGGGAGCAAGGAAGGAAAGAAATAAGGAAGAGAGGAAGAAGTAAGGGAAGGGAGGGAGAAGGGCAGGAGGGAAGAGAGAAAGAGGAAGGGGAAGGAGGGGGGAAGGAGGGAGAGAGAGAAAGTACAGAAAGAAAAAAAGAGGAAATCAGCGAACCAATGAACACCTATCCTTCACTGGATCAAATATTACATTTACATATGGCCTTTCTCTATCCTGGCCAGTTCTCATGGCCACCTGTACCCCCAAGGCTCCTATAAAAAAAAAGTCAAGAAGGTGACTTGACTAGGAAACCAGGTGTCCACTACAAGCCTAGGAAACCAGGTGTCCACTACGTCACACCTTAGAAAACAATGGCCTGGCCTGAAGTGGATACATCCTGTCTTCCACTTCCCATAAGCCTCTCCTCCAGGGGACAGAAAGCATTTCCCCGACAGTCAAAAAGCTTGCTGAGTGAGTTACAGTCTCACAGAGCGAAGAGGGATAATTGTAAGAGATTCTCTTTCCGGCTCCCTGCTTTTTAAGAAGGTATAGTAAGAGGAGTGAACTTGAACTCCTCTGGGGCCTTTAAGAACCCAACTGGAGAGGGACTGCCAAATTAAAGCAGATCTGCTCTTCCTGCCTAAATTAAACAGGACTCTCCAGTTGGTCTTCCCTTGGAGCAACTTCTCTGCCTTTGCTTCTTAACCCCTGGCTGTGTTCGACCCCTTGCTGCCTGCAGGGGCGGGGCTGGGCGGCTCTGGAATGCCGGCTCCCACCCCCCACTACTGGCAATTCCAGGCACTTCGTGCAGCACACTTCCCTTCCCAGCCTGGGAGGAGGAGTGTGTGCCGGAGCCGAACAGCTGCTCAGGGTGCAGGGAGGCGAATGTTACTAAATATATGTTCTTATTGTACGTCGGTGTGTTAAGAAAAATTGTATCTCCTTGTTCTCCACTTGGGTGTTGTTTAAAAAATTTTTCTTACACAAGCAGAGGGCACCTCTCAACTCCTGCCCCTGACTGCACTCAATTGCAGCCTAATTTATTTTTCTCCCCTCACCCTGAAAATAAATGCCCTCTTGTCACATTCTGACAGCTTCTGGGGCATACTACCACTCCCACTAGACACACTGCTTCGGTCTCTGAGTTTCTAAGCCTTCCAGGCTTGGTTTCCACACCAGCCTTTTGCAGGGTGCAACTCGGGGTAACATGCTTGAGATTGCCAGGGAAGAAGTCGCTCTGAAGTGCTGGGTTATCTCTGATCTCTGTGGCTCAGTGGGTTGAGCATTGTTCTGCAGACTGAGAGGTCACTGGTTGGGTTCCTAGTCAGGGCACATGCCCGGGTTGTAGGCCAGGTCTCCCAGTTGGGGCATGCAAGGCAACATCAATGTTTCTCTCTCACATCAATGTTTCTCCTTCTCTTTCGCCCTCCTTTCCCCTCTCTCTAAAAAAATAAATAAATAAAATCTTTAAAATATATAAAATGCAGCAAGTTATCAAGGTTTTAGGCTTTCTGGCTTGACCGTAAGTCAATTTCCAGAAAACCGTAAATATATGATGTGTAACAAGTGAGTGTACACAGAAATCTGGCCTTAAATTAGATCATTAATATTGTGTTAATTGGGAAGTTTCTATTAGGAAGCTCAGTTACTGATTTGCATGGAGCACGGAGATCTGAGGTCCTCCCCTTAATTGGAAAGAAAGTGGCATGTACCGCTCGGCTTCTTAATCGAAGGTGGGAGATTGATCGCACAATCCATGAGGCCCAGGCTCCTGCACATTCTCCTAGCTGCTGATACGGAATCGACCCAGCCCCGCAACTATTCCTGTCCTTCCGTCCCTTCAAGCCTGTCCTAGTCCCTAGGCTTTCCTCGCATTGGGAACCAGAATCTCCCGATTTCCCCAGCACGTAAGAGAGTGCAATGAATGTTTGAGTGAATGGTGAAATAAATAAACCCATATTCTCAAGAAAAGCTAATAAAAAAATAGAGTAGGTATATTGTCTAAGCCAGGTCCTGCTTTAAGACAAACTGGTTTCTTGAAATTTGACCAAAAATGGACCTCTTCCCAAAATGTTTATTAGTGCCGTAGAAGAAACCCGCATGGAATGAAAGGCTTCCTCTGTTGCCGCCACGTGAAGCGGGTCCTGTGCCTCGTCCATACTCCTGGATAATGCCACTCCCATCTTATTTCAGTTGTTGATTTACACACAGAAGTCTCAGAAGGACCATTAACTTTGTAAGGACAAGGATGATCTATTTTTCACCCCTGCGTTCCGGACACCTAGTCCAGTGCACGACACACTGTGGAAAGAATGAACGAAGGAGTGGTTTGATTCCTAATGTAATATAACATAATGTAAATCCACTAAGATGTTTGGGGAGAAAGAAATATTTAAGTTAAAGGATTAGAAACAAATACCACCTAAAATGTAATCAGCCCGATAAATCAACTTTGATGCGATACAGGCCAATAGGAAAAGGGGATTTCCTTGACAATAAGTCAACTTGCACTCATTTCCTGGTGCCACTTATCATCCGTGAAAGCAGGCTCACAGTTAGAACAGCCGTGTTCTTTCTACAAGCCCACTGGCCTTCTTCTCAGTAGGCTGACTACTGGCTGGTGCTCATTTTCAAGGATTCAGTTTCCTTGGCTCCAATGAGAGGTCATTAACTGTCCCAGAATGAATGTCCCTCCGGTACCAAAGCGGCCCCATGGCCAAGCACCCATGGTGGAGGTCTGCATCCCAGCCATCTTCTGGGCCTGCCCCAGGTCACTTGAGGGGGTAGGGCTGGGCAGGGCGAGCTACCAGGGACCCAGACTCTGTGTGTGTGCGTGTGTGTGTGTGTGTGTACCTGTCTCTGTGGGTTTCATGAACACGACACCAACACACTGTTCCCCAGTTTAGACTTTTCAACATAAAGGTTTCTCTTGTTGGAGACAAGAAAAGATAAAATGACTATAAAACTATCCTGCCAAAGAAAAGCAGTTTTATCCTTTAGAAGATAGAATGATTGTTTTTACCGGTAGCTGAAGTCTAAGAGCGATTCAGCACCTAAAAGTTAATCAGCTGTCAACAGAAAAGAGGGAGTCTTTTCCCACTCATTCTTCCGAATACAAGTAAGTGGGCACTAACCAACCACAACGTGAGTGTGACTTCACGTCAGAAGGGCCCTACCCACCCACCAAGCTTTTAAAAACTGGTTGGCAGCAAACCCAAAACAAACGTGGGTGCTGCTCAAACCACCAGCTCTCTGGGTCACCGAGCAAGAGTAGCTGGCACTATGATGAGTAAACGGGGGGATCACTGTGGTGCGGACATGCCTGAGGACTCTTGGAAGATCTACTAGCCAGGGGTCGAATTGCTTTTCAGGTGTTCAGAGGTCTGACTTTTTTAGTGTGCCCTATTTCTCCCCTCTTTAACATAAAGGTATTTCTTTGAAAGCAGTTTTAATATTTATACAGCTTCCATTTGCCTTAGAAAAAGCCTTTTTGCTGAAGGAGCTCTGGGACAGGCAGTAGCATGTACCTGTGTCTACGCCTGGAGTTCGTCTATGTACTCCCGTATACCACGGCCCTCCTCCCAAATCCTCCTCGTCTTTTGTATTGCTCGTTTCCCCAAAGAAGGCTGTAGATGGAGGTCCGGAAGTGCTGAATTTTCTGATGACTGAGGGTAATAGGAAGACATGAAACTCTACAATTAGTGTTAATTTGTTTGCTTTGTTAAGGTAGTAATTTCTCCCTTTAAAGAAGAACCTCGTGGTGCCATTGTGAGGAGAAAATTATCTAACAAAGGTAAAGCACTGTGTACAGTGGTGAGCTTTCAATAAATAGATTATTTATTATATCCTGATGAGAACAAAAATAATATTTGTTCAGAAAAAATGTATTTTTACATGTTACGTTACTATAGAATCCTTAGGAACTGCAGATAAACAAAGAGACGATAACAATGACCTGTAACTCCATTATCAAGTGATAACAAATGTTAAGATTATCATATACTTCCACTATTTTCCACTCGTATTTATACATTTTTAAATACAAGTGAGATCATAGTGAACGCTACTGCCTTGAAACTGAAGTTCTTTCCTACAATTTATTTCACACATTCACTACATTGATGTACACAGTTTTACTGCATGATTTTGTGTGTTCATATAGTTGTTCCTCATTTGCTCAAGCTATCTTCTTTTGGACATTTAAGTTAGGAGAGTATTTCTACCTAAAAAGAAACCTTGGGGGTGGGAACTGGAAAAGATTAGCCAAAGAACATGCATGCATAGCCCAAGGACACAGACAGCAATGGGGTAGCGGGGCGCAGGGGCAGGTGGAGAGGATGAGGGGAGCTGGAGGGGCATCTGTAATAGCGCCAACAATAATAAAATCCCAGTTCGGAGCTTCACAATATTCAGTGCTCCGCACTCAGGGGAGTGCTCTCCATTCACAGCAGTGTTTTCAATTCTAGCATGGAGGAGTACACCACCCTGAAGGGTTCTTCTGATTTCTTAGCACCCCTTCTTCCTTGGTGCGAGCATTACCAGTCGAGTGTTGACCTACTGCGGAGCATTCAGAGCGCCGGAAAGCCCACTCCTCACAACTGCTCCACAGGAGGCCGCTGCGGGGGTGCCAGGCACACTGCGGCACCGTTCGCAGTGCTCATAGGAAGTTTCCAGAACAAGCATTTCAAGGAACCTGGATGGAGTGCCCTGGGCCCCCAATCCAAATGCTAGTCCAAAGCCACAGTAGCAGTGCTACATTCTGCAGCTCTTAGGAGCTACTTTCAGAAACCACCCTAAATCCTCTCTTCCACCACAACCGTTGGAGCCAAATGACATTTTTTAACTGGTTTTTTATATTATTATATTTATATTATATTATATTATTTATATTATATTATATTACTAAAGATTTTGTTTATCTTTCAAGAGAGGGAAAGGGAGAGAGAAAGAGAGGGAGAGAAAAATCGATGTGTGAGAGAAACATTGATTGGTTGCTGTTTGCATATGTCTCAACCCCAGACGGGCCTACAACCCAGGCATGTGCCCTGACCAGGAATCGAACCAGTGACCTTTTACTTTGCAGATGACACTCAACCAACTGAGCCACACGGAGTTTTTCATCCTAGGAACCTTAGTAGATAGATTTACTTAGGTGTATTTTCATGAACAAAACTATAGTATAAGTTTGGGTGAGTTCAGAATGTGACCACCTATTAGTCAACAAGTATTTATTGTGTGTTTTGAGGGTGGGAGAGGATACTTAAGGGACATAATACATATCACATTAATTAATCTGAGCCATGCAGTTTATCTAAATAAGTCCCACACTGACAAAACTGGCCACTGACAAAGCTGGCACGTTCATTACCTATGTTATATGCTCGCCTTTTTATGTTTTTATTTCTCTAACATTTCTTATGAGTATTAAATTATGATCATGTAAGTCAAGTACCTTGCTCACTGCCTTATGTAAAAGGCACTCCATAAATGAGGGTTCCCTTTCCTCTTCTGCTTCCATAGAGTGTTATAGCTTACAAAGCGTTTTGATGTCCATCATTCATCTTTTTTCTTTAACGCTGAGAGGGAGGTGCCACACTCCATGCCCATTCTATATATGAGAAAGTATTTATTGATTTTCAAAGAGAGGGGAAGGGAAGGAGAGAGAGAGGGAGAGAAGCATCAATGTTTGGTTGCCTCTCATGCACCCCCACTGGGGACCTGGCCTGCAACCCAGACATGTGCCCTGACGGGGAATTGAATCGGTGACCCTTTGGTTCGCAACCTGCGCTCAATCCACTGAACTACACCAGCTAGGCATTTAAATGTAGCTGTGTTGGTCCTACTTCCTGTTTACGTTATGAATTATTTCAAGACAAATACCTTCCCTGTGTTTCTTTCTCGCAAATGGCTCGACAGCTCAGGGTTCTAGAAAGGATATATGACAACAGTGAGGGTTTCTTTGTCTACTGAAATTCACCGTATGAGGGGTTGGTTATTTATTTATTTATTTTTTTTTCCCTTGCCCGAGGCCATATATCAGAAAAAATATTGCTATGAGAAGTGTCTGAGATTTTACTGCCTATGTTTTGTTCCAGGATTTTTATGGTCTCGAGTCTCACGTTTAAGTCTTTAATCTATTTGGAGTTTATTCTTGTGTATGGTATAGGAAGGTAGTCTAGTTTTATCTTTTTGCATGTATCTGTCCAATTTTTCCAACGCCATTTATTGAATAGACTATCTTTACCCCATTGTATGTTTTTTCCTCCTTTGTCAACTATTAATTGACTATAAAGGCATGGGTTTAATTTTGGGCTCTCTATTCTGTTCCATTGATCTATGTGTCTGTTTTCATGCCAACATCATGCTGTTTTGGTTGCTACGGCTTTGTAGTATAGTTTGGTATCAGGCAGCATGATTCCTCGCCTTGTTCTTCTTTCTCAAGATTGCTGTGGCTAGTCAGGGTTTTTTGTAGTTCCATATAAATTTTTGGAATATTTCTCTTAGGTCTGTGAAATATATCATTGGTATCAAACAAAAAAGATTTTGCACAGCAAAGGAAATCATGAACAAAATGAAAAGACAACTACTGAATGGGAGAGCATATTTTCCAAAGATGCACTTGATAAGGGGTTAATATACAAAATGTATAAAGAACTTTTAAAGCTGAACACCAAAAAAGAAAAAACAATCAATTAAAAAATGGACAAAGGGCCTGATAGATACTTCTCCGAAGAGAACATACACAGACGGCCAATAGACATATGAAAAGATTCTCAATGTCACTAACCATCAGAGAAATGCAAATTAAAACCACAATGAGATATCATCAGTATGTCAACAAACACCAAGTGTTGGTGAGGATGTGGAGAAAACGGAACCTCGGGCACTGTTGATGGAATGCAGACTATTGCAGCCACTGTGAAAAACAGTATGGAGTTACCTCAAAAAACAAAAAATGGAACTGACTTATGACCCAGTAATTTCACTTCTGGGAACTCATCCAAAGAAACCTGAACCACTAATTCAAAAGAATATATGCACCCCTATGTTTATCATAGTGTTATTTACAATACAAGATTTGGAAGCAGCCCAAGTGCCCTTTAGCGACATATCGATAAAAAAAACTGTGGTACATTTACATGATGGAATACTACTTGACCATGAAAAAGAAGGAAATCTTATCTTTTGTGACAGCATGCATGGAACTGGAGCACATTATGCTAAGTGAAATAAGCCAGTCAGAGAAAGACAAATACCATATGATCATACTTATATGTGGAATTTAATGAACAAAATAAACTAACAAACAAAAAATAAACAGAGTCATAGATAGAGAACAGACTGACAGTTGTCAGAGGGGAGGAGGTTTTCTGGCTGGTTGAAAAAGCTGAAGGGATTAAGCCAAAAAAAAAAAAAATCCAAACAAACTCATAGAGACAACAGTATGGTGACTTTCGACGGGAAAGGAGGGTGGAGGGCGGTGAAGAGGTAAAGTGGGGGTAACCGGTGACGGAAGGAGACTTGACGGGGGGTGGAGCCCATGATACACTACGCAGATGCTGTGTTACAGAATTTTACACCTGAAACCTATACAATTATATCAGCTAATGTGACCCCAATAAACTAAATAAAAAGGGGGGTAGTTATGTGGGGTTTTTTTGCTTCCAGAAGTTTTGCTGCTGATAGAAAAAGACAAAGTACTCTTTCTAATGTGAATTTATAGAATGATTGTCTGCTCATAAAAAATTATACTCCAGCTTGGAGCAATTAAAGTGGTCTCTCTCCTCTCCAAATTAATGTAATTAATACTATAGTCTTGGTTGTTTATCATGTCTTGATAATATCACAAGGGAATGAAAATATTGGCTCTTTTATCCCTTTAAATAGCTGAGATGAAACTGTTCGAGCTCTAATGCTACAACAGCTGTTTCTCATGTCCCAGAATATAATTGGTTGGTACTGAGGTTACTAAATTGTAAGAAATTGACTTTGGTTTTATGGTTGCCTACTCTTGGTGGAAGGAGAGCTGGGAAATGCTAGCTTTCTCTTACAATGAAAAGGCAAAACCTTCCCCAGTGAAACGGCAGTTTCTCGGTTGCATCTGTGTAATTTTTGTTACCGACCCATTGTCTCGGGGTTTGCTGGATCCCAGGGCTGGGAGAGCAGGACCCGTCTAGCTCCCCTCCTAATTAGCTCTCAACCCCACACAGCTGGAGGGAAATGCATCAGGGCTTTCTCACGAGGACCTCTTTCTGGAAGCGGTCTGGTCTTCAGTGGCAAATCCAATGGAGGATTTGAGACCGTAATGACCCCAAACAGTTTATTTAGAAGGGCGATTCTGTCATCTCAGTATCGGTGTTGCGCAGGGCAGTTGTTCTCAAGGGTGGTCCCTGGGCCTGCACCACCAGCATCAGCTTGGCACTGAGCAGACAGGCGGGTCCAGGGCCACCCGAGGCCTACTGGACCAGAAACTCTGGAAGGGGGCGGATGCACCAATCTGCGTTTCCACAAGCTCTCCCCTGATTCTGATGCACACCGAAGTTTGAGACCTACTGGCTTAGGGTAGAACCGGGGTTTCCTGGTGTGTGGGAGCCCACTGCCAGCTCATCTACTGCTTCCCCTCCATTGGTCTTCCCAGCAGTAGAGCCTATGGCAAGTGTGCACTGCTTTACACCAGCCTCCTCCCTGCCTCCCTCACTCACTGTCCTCTCTTCCTGATTCAGTTCTGGAGTTGTCTAGCCTCCCAGTCTTCAGTGTGCTTGCGATTCTTATGGTGATCTTGTTAAAAGGCAGATTCTCATTCAGTCTGGCTAGAGTGAGGCCTGAGATCCTGCATTTGTAACAAGCTCCCCGGAGATGCTGCTGGGCCAAGGACCACACAGAAATTCCTGGAGAAGTGAGCGGAGGAGCCAGCCGTCTAACCGGAAAACCAGGTCCAGTAAGTCCTCACCTAACGTCATCAGTGTTTTCTGTGACTTTACACGATACGACGCAGAAGGAAGCCAACGTTACCATAGGCTAATTGATACAAGTAAAAGTTGAAGTCCCAAGAATCTCATCAATGTCATCATAAAATGATGTTGAACAAAACATGTTATTGTCATTCGAGAACACGCTGTACACACAGGGAAAAACTACAAGCAATACCGAAGGACTTGTCCGTTGGTCAGTACCACATGAGTGATGCAAGCAATGAATAGCAGCAGAGTTTTCAGGTTGTGTCTTGACGGCACTAGGACAAGGATACTTCCATTGCACAAATATCCTCATCTCTGCTCTCTTCTTCCTTGAGTTCTCTGTGACCCCCACTCTTCCTGCCCCCACTCCTCCCCGGTGTGTGACACCCTCCTCCTCACTGCCTCCCCCCACCCCCACCCTTTACACTTAGTTCACCGTCCTGGTCCTTTCGATCTGAAGTTAGCTTCTTTGTTGGGGCTCACATGAATTCTCATGAACTGAACAGCCAATACCAGTACTAAAACTTTTCAACAGAGCTAGTGAGGAAGTCACAAGGTGGAATTTAAGGAGAAGACCTAATTTTACCACCTAGAGAAGTCTTTCCTGTTGCAAATCCAGAGGCTCCCCATTGAGTTCTAATGTCCTGGGTGTTCTCCCCATGAGCGACAGTTTCTCCATCCCTTAGGTTCTCTCTTTAGATCCGAAAGAAATCAGGTATGTGTCGGCTTTTTCTAGCAGCTTCCAGACTGGCAAGTTTTCTTTAATGTTTGAAAATTACTTCGAAGTTTCCCTTTGAGGAACACTGGCGGCGTGCACAGCTGGTATCTTTGCTCCTGGACCTGGTTCCCCCACCCAGCTGCAGATGTGTAAAGTGGGGAGAGGGAGTCACTTTGATGTCTGCTGTGAAATGTGTGATCAGTCAGCAAGGAAGCAAACCCAGGACCTCCCGTGTGGGCACATTCCTAGACAGTTTCTTTTTGTCTCCTCCTCCTCCCCCATTTTTTTTTTCAGAAATAGGGGTTCTTCCTTCACCAGAATGTGCATCGCTGTCTCCCAGTAGTGCTTGTAATTGTCCTACAGATATTGAATTATGAGGATGGGAAAAGTATCAGCTTAAATGGAAGGACACAGGTCTTCTGTGCTGCGCATAATGCCATCCCACAAATATTAAAAATACACTTGAGGGGTGGTGGTGGAAGTACTAGAAAGCCTTTCTTTTCCCAGAAGAGTTAAATTTTTCTCTTCTTTTCTTTTTGTGGAGTTAAGATTCGAGGGGAAAATTAAATATTAGTATTAGGCAAGAAGAGGTATGGGACAGACATCTGCTTAGAATCAGGGTCAGGGTCAGGGTGAGCATAGAGACGAAACTTGACTTGGGCCTGAAAAGAGGTAAGGAAGGAGGTGGCCTGGGATAGAGATTAGAACATGGGTCTTAGAATGCAAACCGACTACTTTTTAGTGAGTGAGTGACTTCGGACAGGCTGCAGTCACTGATTTACATGTGAGACGGTGAATGGAAGCACTGCATGGGCAAGAAAATAAGAACCACTCTAGGTATTTCAAGCGGAATAGGATTTCAGATAGGGACATTAGTTACAAAATGATAGGGAGGATGGCAGCTACTGAACACAGAGGGTACCACCGGGCTTCAAGGCTTCTCATGCAGCTGCGAGCCCCAGCTCAGGAAGCTGCCAGAGACCGCTTTCGCCACCCCAGCTGCCCCACTGCCTCAAGTCTGCTGCCCACACCCACTTCCCTGGTCACAGAAGCTCCCATTTGGTGAGAGTGTGCCTTAGCCGACAACAGCACTGAATCGGAACGGTCCTCTTCCCTTCCACTTTCTAATCTCGTAAGAGTACATTTCATTGGCGGGCCCTACCTCGCATCTAGACATAACAGCGAGGAGAGACCGGGGAACATTGCTTTATATCACGTGGGCTTTCTGGCCCACGTGATATAAAGCAAACTGGAGCTAGAGGTGGTGGAAATGGATACTAAGAATATCTAGTACAAGTGTCAAGGGCAGCGCAGAGAATCAAGAAAAGCTAGTTTGCATTAGAAAAGCAAGTCATGTTGGACGACATCAGTCCAGAGATTGGTGTCAGGATGTTGGCAGATTATAAAAAAAAAATATTTATTTTCAGCTGTGGTAGAAGGAAAAGACTATCACTAGAAACCGGCAAAGAAGGAACCATAACGGCATCTCTCCCCCATTCATTCGATGAAAACGAACAAAGGCTTCCACTCCGTCTGGCGCCAATGGTGAAGTCAGTATCACAGCTTGCGCACACCCCAAAGCTGGACCCCGTATCTTCCTCCTGCTTACCCACCATGAGGCCGAGGCCCCTTTTCCATCAGCTCTCATTCGGGCTCTATCAGCTGGGACCTTCCCCTTCCCGCTCAGCCCCCTAGGGTGATAAGCACATTTTCCAGCAGCTTGGGAGTCACGGCTGCTTACAGAGAGCGTGCCAATCCAAACAAGTCCAGCTGGAAGGCTCTGCCTCCCAGCCTTCCTTCCCTCCTCCCTCCTCCCAGCTGAAACCACAGGGGCTTTACAACCTCACGACCAGCAGACATGAGCTAAGACTAAAGAAGCAAGTCTCACTTCCCTGGGGAGGAGCACCGAGTTTATGGAATGATCCCTGTCATATTCTTTCAAAAACCTGAACACCTTTGAAAACGTTACAGTTGAAGTAGAAGAATAAATAATCAAAGTGGAGGAATAGAGAGTAGACAACACTGTAAAACCAGAGTGCAGCCAAAATATTTTCACTCTTTCACCTCAACATATCCTCCACAAAATTGAGGACTTTTCCTGTCACGTATTGCTGTGTTGCTCTGTGCTTGCCCCACCCTCTGGGAGGCAATAGGCAAGGACTCTTGTTGAGATGGAGGGCTTTTGGTTACACAGAAGTTGGTGCTCAGCAAATGTTTTGGCACTCAACATTTGCTCCCCAACATTCTGTCACTTCTGCTGCAGTTTGGTTGTGCTTGTATTCTTAGTTCTGGCCATTAGCTGTGAGTGGTAATGATACGCGCCATTTGTAGGCCAGTTAAAAGCTTTGAGCTTTCTCTCTTCTCCTCCTTCCCTGCAGCAACCTTGGAAACCATGGCTTGGTTCGCAGTACAGAAGGACCCTGGACTTCTGGGCCATTGGAGGTATCCCCTTGCCCCGTCAATCTGCATCAGATTTTACATGAGTGAGAAAGTTTTGCTGGGCAACTTACTGAGATTGCAGGATTTATCTGTTTTTGCAGTATCCTGATTAATAAACACTGAGTAATGCATACATTAATTCAACAGAAATTTACTGAGAATTCCAGAGTATTAGTCACAGGGGAAGAGTAAATTTAGACCCTGGCATGAAAGATGGGAAGCTACAAAAGCAAATTCTAAGAGATTGTGATATTCATAAGACATGGTCAACCCTTTCTTGACTCTGGTTTTATGAAAGTCTTGGGAATTCAGTAGCTGCCACATGCTTAGAGAAGACTCAAAAATGACAACTCCTTACATCTTTATTTACCTGTCACATGCCTAATCTCACTAGATTCTTCTCCAGAATTTGCCTCTCCCTGGGATTGTCCTTAAGGACATGTGTGCCAGGATGACAACCCTAGATCATTGTTCCATGAAACAAGACCTTCTTAGGCTCAACAGCTGATAGCCACGCAAATCTTGTAGCAGTGCAGTACCTAAAGATTCTCTCTATGTAGTGAGAGACACATAACATCCTTGGCACTTGATTAGGAAAGTTTTTCAAAGTCAGTCCCAGAGAGAGGCCACACATGTCTCCCAGGTTCTTGAATCTCTTATTTCCACTGCCCAAATGAACACGTGTTGAAGCAGGCTCTGGCTGTTTAATAGCGTGTAAGCCAGGAAGTGAAATGACATTAACCTTTTAAGAATCAATCTCAGCATTATCTCTATGCAGAGTCTGCTTTTGTAATGTTGCTTGTATTCTCCCTAGAAGTTCCCTCCTGTCTTACAGCATCTAATATCTCTCAATCCTTCAAACCCTAACTACAGTGTCATTTCTCCTGGGGCCCCTCCCCGGCTCATCCCTACCCACTTCAGACAATATGTTTATCCAATCAATTCATATCTATTGAGTGCTTGCTTTGTTGGACAAACTGTGCTAGGCACTGGGAACACAATGGTAAGTTGGACAGCTTAGATCCATGGGCTGGCTTCCAGTGTCACAGACCAGAATATTTGCTTCCGGCTCTCCGCTTCTACCAGAGATTCGGGTACCCCTACATTGGCCCTTATGATACACTGCTGACATGAAGACTTGGCTACCGTTGCAGAGGTAAGCTCTTTGATGGCAGGGACTATTCACGCCTTGTACATTTCTGATTCCCGCAGAGCTAGGCAAAGAAGGAAGCTGCTTGATTAATATCTCTTGATGTATGTAAGTGACTAATATTATCCTGTGTCATACAGAGACAGAAAGTGAGAGGTGAGAGAGGTAAGCAGAGGCTTGTTGAGACTTGGTCTGCCTAGAGCACAGATGCAGGGATTTATTAGAATGAATGATGAATAATCCATCACGGGCCTGGGCTGGGGCCTGTTCATTGCCAATCTCAACAAGGAAGTATGATGGTGAACCTCTTCTGGTTGAGTATTGTAGCTTACACTACTTGTTGAGGCATACTCATAAATATGACACTGTGAAGTTCATGATATGCTTGACTTGAGTTGTGTGACTTGGGGGCCAAGTCAAAACCTGCAATTACCTGTACATCTGATATTGGGAATCATCTGGGTTGGGCAAAACCAACAGACACACAGTACCTAAGAGTTCAAATCCTCTTCCTTTTAGATTATGTGCTTTGCAGAACTTTTCTCTTACAGAATTAGTTGTGTAGGACCCCAAGTCAACTTACATACATGTTTTTTCACCAATGTAAAAACATCATGATTATTTTTAAAGCCAGAAGAGAACTGTAGAGTGAAACCCATCTCAAGCCCTCACTTCACACATGAGGAAACTAAGGCGTAAATAACATAAATAACCCGCCAAAGATCATGCAACCAATTGGCATTAGAAGCTGAATGAAAATGTAGAAATCATGATGCCCACCTGTGCCCTTTGCATCACATGTACCCTATGTCAGGGAGGAGCCCCTGCAGGCAAAGTGCCCCTTAGCAGCCTCCCCCTGTCTGTAATTTAAAATACCCGGGCTGATGGAGTTGAGTGGTGCTCTTCTAGAAATGTGGAGTAGACAATTAATGAGTGTTTGGGTAATAAAAGAAAGGAAGGGAAGGAGAAGGAGGAGGGAGGAGGGGAGAAAGGAAGAAAGGAAAAAAGGAAGAAAAATCAGAAAAGGGAAGTGCAAGCAAGGGCGGGAAGGAAGAAGGAAGGTGGGGTAAGGAAGGAGGGAGTGAGAGCGGGAGCAGAGAGAGAGAGAAAGGCGAGGAAAGGGAATGTCTCCAAATCTCACTACTATTAATAATTCCTATAAGAGGGGGTTCAATGGGAGGAAAACAAGGATGCGTTTTAGAAGGTAAAAGTCACAATTAGATGGAGATTGTATTTCGACTGAGGTAGTATTTGAAATCTCTTGCTTCCCAGTACAGTACAGGACTTGCAGACGCTGGGGTTTAGGTTAGGGTGGGAGGGATGGGCACAGAGGAGCAGATGGCATGCTTGCCCTCCAGGAGTTTAGCCTACTGGGGGAGCTAGCTAGGTAGAAGCTTCATACAGGTGGTTGTGCAATGAGAGCTGAGTAAATAGGGGCCAGACTTTTGAGGGACTTTTAATGCCTTTGGATTTTATTCTATAAAGCAACATTTAGATGAGATTTCTAGGCATAAGCAATAATATTTAATATTTTCTATGTGGGCAGTAGATAGCAATTTTATAACTATTGTATAATTTCAAGTACAAATCTCTATTATGACTCATACTCAACTACATTAGCCCTTGGGAGAACCTTAAGAGGTAAATTATATATTTGGCATAAATTTAACCATTGGAAAAATACCCACTTGAAAATGCACAATTATGCCATTCCTACAGTGCATTTCCTAAGCAAATCTGAGTCTTCAAATCAAAATGTTCTTGAAAGTTGACCGGCATCTGTGAATTACATAAGATCAAGACACCATTCAGTGTTGAAAACTATCTTGAGCCTGCATGCTTCCATTGACTCCATAGTTAGTTATTGAGATCCTACCGTGTGTTGCTCTGTGAGCTAAAGACACAATTTGAATAAGAATGTGGCCCTTACCTCCAAAGAGCTCATTGCCTGTGTTAATTGGGTTAACCAGAAAACAGATGCAGCAGCAACTTTAGAAGTGTGAGAGTTTTACGGGAGTGAAAGAGCAAGGAAGCAGGATTGGGCAAGGGAACACTTCATACCAAAAAGCAGATAAAACATCTGCGAAAGGCAAGAGGGAGGAAGTGTGCGGAGAGAGAGGGAGCCTCAGCTCACAATGCAGATCTGACGCAGTCTCAGCCAGCCCCGCGATTTTCCACTTAAAGTCCCGAGTTAGCCTTAGTACCACTATTAAACTCAGCCATTGGCTGGGGATGCCCCCAAAGACTGTGGCCTCGGCTTGAAAGCTAAGGCAGATTTGAAGGCATTAACAGCTAGGGGCTGTCAGCTAATTGCACTCCTTGCAGTTAAATAGCAAGTTCTTTCTTGAAGGGAGATCAAAGTGACGCAACCCCATGGCCGCCACATAGTGTGATCAGGAAGAAGGCAAATAAACAGGCAATTTAAATCCAGTGAGGTAATGACAGGGTGCCGTGGAAACTCAAAGGTGGAGTACCAAACTCGATCTTGGGGACAGGAAATACTTCCAAGTCTTTAAGATGCAGCCAGGGTTAGAAGTAGAAGTTAGTCAAATGAAGTGGGTAGGAATAGGGAGAGAGTGTTCAAGGCAGGGAAATATGAGGCACAAAGCCTTGTGGGAGAGGAAGCCTGGCACATGCTAGGGAATGGCAAGATCCATTTATTCTACAACACGATTTAGTATCGCACCGGAGGGAGGTTTAGCCAGAACTGAAGCCGGAGAAGTAAACAGGGGGTAAATAATGAAGAGTCTCATGCACTGTGTTGAGGAATTTGGGCAGTGTAACCACACACAAAGTGCTCTGCTATTTGAACACACAATTATCAACCTATTTTTTTCCATCAGTAAAGAATCGTAAAGACCCCATGTTCCAATTCTCTGTATTTACATAGACACTAGTGAACTTTATGATAAGGTAACTATATTACCTACGAGGAAAAATGAAATTTATTATCACCTGTTTTCACTCTTGCTCAGTATTTTTATCCAAGTTCACCTAATTCCACCTCCCCCTCCCAAACTAGGAGAAAAACCACAGGATTAATAGATTTGGGTTGGAGAGATTGAGAAGTTCAGAGTCCTGAAATCTCAGAGGCATTAGAGCAAGACTCTGAAGAACCATTCTGGGTTCCCACTATCAAAAAACGGGGTGAAGGAGAGACAAGAATGTGTTTTGCCTACTTCCAATTTAGAAAGCGGTGTTTTTTTAAAACAATGACTCCTGAGGTTTCACTTCTATGATTCCTTTCTGAGGAACAATCATACATGTAAAGTTTGAGAATGCTTGCTGTTGAGACTAATGACGAACAGCCTGCTGGTGTCTGCCATTACCATATGTTAAATGGTTCACAGCTGATTTCATGTGGCACTCCGAACAACCATATTGTGCCGAAGAAGTAGAACTATTAACTATGCCAATTTTCCTATCAGAGCATTAAATCTGAGAGAGGTTAAGTAACACGCCTGAGGTCACACCATTAATATGCACAAAGAGGTTTAACAAAGCATTATTTTAAAAGATCACACACAATCCAAAGAGAAACCATAAGGTAAATTTGGAAACCATAAGGTAGTAATTAAGTAATTATTAGGAAGATGTTTTCAAATTATGTTTAATGACACTAACAAATATTTATGGTATGGTTTTAAGTGAAAAAAGTAGAATTCCAAATTGTACATACAATGCTATTTTCTTTTTAAAAAGCAGCTTCACTGAGGTATAATTTACATACCATAAAATTCATCAGTTTAACTGGACAATGTAATGATTTCAAGAGTTATTCAACCATTAATTACTACAGTCCAGTTTTAGAATATTCTGATCATTTCCCTGCCTGCCCCGACCCCCGCTTCATCCCTGTTTGAAGTCACTCCCCATTCCTACCCCCAGCCATCGTGAACCATAATACACTTCCTCTACAGATTTGCCTTCTCTGGATGTTCCATGTAGATGGACTCATATAATAGGTGACCATATGCATCTGGCTTCTTTTGATTAGCATAGTATTTAGGAGGTTTATCCGCATTGTAACATGAATCTTAGTTACTTTTATGTACTATGGTACCCCATTGATTAGTTATAGCACCTTTAATTGACCCACTCACCAGTCGGTGGACATTTTTTGGAATGTTTCTACTTTTGGCAATTATAGATAATGCCGATATATGAACATTTGAACATGAGTGTGCAAGTTTGTGTGAACATGGGTTTTTTGTTGAGTACATATCTCAGTGTGGAATTGCTAGTAATATGGTAAATGTAGGTTTAAGTTTTTAAGACACCACAAGCTGGTTTTCAAAATGGGTGTCCCATTTTACATCCCCACCTACAATTCATGAGGATCCCAATTTCTCCACATTCTCACTGACATTTTTTGTGTATTTTTTTTAAGATTTTATTTATTTTTAGAGAGAGGAGAAGGGAGGGAGAAACATCAATGTATGGTTGCCTCTCACATGGTCCTCACTGGGGACCTGGCCCACAACCCAGGCATGTGCCCTGACTGGGAATCGAACCAGGACCCTCTGGTTCCCAGCCCGTGCTCAATCCACTGAGCTACACCAGCCGGACTTTTGTGTATTTTTATTATAATAGCCATTCTAGCAGATGTGAAGTGATAGTTCCTTGAGGTTTTAATTTGCATTTACCTAAAGATCAATGCTTGTGAACATTTTTAATAAGTTTATTTGCCATCTACATATCTTCAAACCTTTTGCCCATTTTTATTGGGTTGTTTCCTTATCATTAAATTTTGAGTGGTCTGTATGTCTTGTGGGTACAATTCCTTTATGAGGTATGTAATTTGCAAATATTTTCTCTCAGTTTGTAGTTTGACTTTTCTTTTTTTAAGTATGTTTTATTGATTATGCTATTACAGTTGTCCCATTTTTTTCTTCCCTTCATTCCCCTCCATCCTGCACTCTCCCTCCCACCAGGATTCCCCCACCTTAGTTCACGTCCATGGGTCACACATATAAGTTCTTTGGTTTCTTCATTTCCTATACTATTCTTAACCTCCCCCTGTCTATTTTGTACCTACCATTTATACTTCTTATTCCCTGTATCTTTTCCCTTCTTCCCCTTCCTGATGATAACCCTCCATGTGATCTCCATTTCTGTGATTCTGTTCCTGTTCTAGTTGTTTGCTTAGTTCGTTTTTGTTCTTTCAGGTTCAGTTGTTGATATTTGTGAGTTTGTCATTATTTTACTATTCCTATTTTTGACCTTCTTTTTCTTAGATAAGTCCCTTTAACATTTCATACAATAAGGGCTTGGTGATGATGAACTCCTTTAACTTGACCTTGTCTGGGAAGCACTCTATCTGCCCTTCTATTCTAAATGAAAGTTTTGCTGGATAGAGTCATCTTGGATGTAGGTCCTTGCCTTTCATGACTTTGAATACTTTTTTCCAGCCCCTTCTTGCCTATAAGGTCTCTTTTAAGAAATCAGCTGATAGTCTAATGGGAACTCCTTTGTAGGTAACTGTCTCCTTTTGCTGCTTTTAAGATTCTCTCCTTATCTTTAATTTTGGGTAATGTAATTATGATGTGCCTTGGTGTGTACTTCCTTAGGTCCAACTTCTTTGGGACTCTCCAAGGTTCCTGGACTTCCTGGAAGTCTATTTCCTTTGCCAGACTGGGGAAGTTCTCCTTCATTATTTTTTCAAATAAGTTTTCAACTTCTTGGTCTTCCTCTTCTGGCACTCCTGTGATTTGGATGCTGGAATGTTTAAAGTTGTCCCAGAGGTTCCTAAGGCTCTCCTCATTTTTTAAAATTCTCATTTCTTCATTCTGTTTTGGTTGAATGTTTATTTCTTCCTTCTGTTCCAAATAGTTGATTTGAGTCCTGCTTCCCTTCCCTTTACTGTTGGTTCCCTGTATACTTTTCCTTATTTCATTTGCATAGCCTTCACTTTTTCCTCTATTTTTGTGACCATACTCAACCATTTCTGTGAGCATCCTGATTACCAGTGTTTTGAACTCTGTGTCTGATAGGTTTGCTATCACTTCACAGCTTGGTTCTATTTTTGGAACTTTGACCTATTCTTTCATCTGGGCCATATTTTTTTTTTTGTCTCAGTGTGCCTGTTAACATAGTAAGGGGGCTCAGCATCATTTTTTTAAAAGACCATCACTCTCAATTGAATTGCCTTTGCACCTTTGTTGACAATCAATTGATCATATATATGCAGGTCTATTTCTGAACTCTGTTCTATACTACTTATCTATTTGTCCATTTTGATACCAATCCCACACTGTCTTGATGATGTTATCCCAGTCATTCTTAACTGGGATAATTTGCCTCCACTGTGGGACTTTGCCCAAAATTGCATACTTGCTTGACTTTTTCCCCTTCCCTGTCCTGCTTTCTCCATTCTGTTCCTGGTTTGTCCCAGGAGCACAACTTAATAAATCATTCACATTAATTCCTTATCTATGGGTCTTTTTGTGGGGAGCCTGACCTAAAACACAAGAACTGTACAGTACTCAGTAAATGTCAGCTATTGTTACTATTGCTAATTTTCCTTACCTCATTGGTGGGGTGGGGACCCTTTGACAAAAGTGAGACATTTTATGTCATTTTTCAGTTTTCCTTTGGGTAGGCTAAACCTTATGGTAGTGTTTAATTATTTTAGTGTAACATTTATACTGAGTAATTAAGTCTAATAGTATCTTTGACTAGTATTGGAAGAATGGTGTGTGTTCATCCTAATGGCATAATTTGGCTCTCTCTATTTTTTTGTTGTATTTTTTTTCCATTACCATTTATCCCCCTTAATGTGGCTCTATTCTCTTTAACTTTTGAAATCACAGAACTAGATTACACAGATCATAGTCCCAGTAGAAGGAATAAAAACAAAATAAAGAATAATCATCTATAACCTGGAGTGATCATGGCAAGGACTAAATAATGATTCCAACTTTGTGGTATCAGAAATCAAAGTCAAGGTCACAAGATAGGGAGGGAGGTCCAGGGGAGGCTGGAACATCTAAGATTAGCACAGACCCTCTACCAGCATGCTGTGGAAGTTAATTCAGCCCTAACGCATCTGACCTGGAACCTTCTCCAAGACCCAAAAATAAAAGGAGTACACTTAGCAGCAGTTCAGATGCAAAGACCATGTCCAATTTTGGTCTTTACAACTTAGAAGAGATGTAACAAAGTAGAAACGGGTTCAGAAAAGAGCAGAGAAACAGTCAAATAATCAGCAAATTGAGCCGCTGAGGAAAGGTTAAATGAATTTGCATTGTTTACCCAGAGGAAAAAAAGGCCAAAGGTCTGCTTTAATACTTGTGTTCAAGAATTTGAAGCTGATATGTGACCAGACAGTCTACATACCCAGAACACAAAACTAACTCCTCCTCCTCCCAAAATAAAGAATTTAAGAGTTAGAATGGATTAAGACATTGGGATTCAAAGTAGCAAGAATGTCTTGACTCAGGAGTAACGAAGGTTTGCAAAAGTCCACCAAAATTCCATAGTCATGGAATTTCTGTTCCTAGTTATCTATCAAACACAAGCATGATGCTATTCATGATCAGAAGTGAAGGTTTGTAACGTGGCTGAAAATTCATAAAGGCTCACACTGTTAATGCGAATAGATCTGTGTAATCTCAGCTGGTTCTGTTGCACCTGCAGTTCAGCCCCAAAGCTGATAAGCTGAAGAGAAGCTGAGAGGATCACCACCCATAACCATGTTTCACTTACTGGCTGTATCAGTTAGTTTTCACTGCATAACAAAACACACGAAAACTCGGTGGCATAAAAAAATCACATATTTCCTCTTGTGGGCTTGGATGGCTTGGCTTCAAGCTTCAGCTGCTGGATTGGGTCTGCTCCTTGAATGTTCAGTTAAGGTAAAGGGCACAGTCAAGTGCAAAATATCCTGCAAGCCCCACGGTGCAGTGCATTTCTGGCCCTTGCTTGCGTCACATCTATTAACATCTTGTTGGTCAAACCCACAGCCAAGAGAAAGTACACTCTGCCTTTGGTGGGTGGCACTGCAAAAATAGACAACAAAGGCAGTGCACACAGAAAGGAGTGAAGAATTGGGGTCAATAATCCTATCTACCTCCTGCAGAGAGAGGACAGGGTCAATCACACAGGTCACTGGGAACTGAAAGGTTCCTGGGTCCCTCTCAGGTGTATTCTTACTTGGCATCAGCTGAACGGCCATTGACATGACCTTGCCCCTAGGCTAGGTCATCTTTTTCTCCTTCCTCCATATCCCCTCAAAGCAAAAATTCATCCACCTCCTATATTTTTAATGATAAAATGATAATTAATGATATCACAACCTACTCAAGTCATCTCACTCAGAAACCTAAACATCACCCTCATTCTTTTTTTCTTCATCCCCTCATACAATGTTTTTAAATTTACTTTTCAATGACAGTTAGCATACAATATTACATGAGTTTCAGTTGTTCAACATAGTGATTAGACATTTATACACCTTTCGAAGTGATCAGCCTAAGTCTACACCCATCTGCACCATACACAGTTATTACAGTATTAGTGACAATATTCCCTACACTGTAGGTTACATCCCTGGGACTATTTTTATCACTGGCAATTTATACTTCTTAATCCCTTCCACCTTTTTCACCCAGCTCCCCAATCCCTCCTCCCATCTGGTGACCACCAATTTGTTTTTTATATCTATGAGCTTGTTTTGTTTGCTCATTTATTTTGTTGTTTAGATTCCACGTATAAGTGAAATCACATGGTACTTGCCTCTGCATCTGAAACAACACGCTCTCTCTGCCACCTTCCTCACTGAGGTCCTCCTCGTCTCCCATGTAGATTCCTGCAGTAACCCTAAATCAGACTGCCTGCCGCCATCCCTCACCTCCTCGGCTCCTCCACTACATGGCAGTTAATGTCCTTGGCTCTCGAACTTAGTTCATCCCGGAAGGCTGTTTGAGGTGTGATTTGTTAAAAACCAGAATCTCTATTGTTGTCTGAGAGATGCGTGATGAATCGTACAGGTACCAGCATGAAAGGGTTGTTGGATCAAGAACCAACCTTGTTCTTTGTTCAACAACTGAGACACTTTTTCCACGAACAACTTGGTCAAGAACCGAATTGTTCAAGGTGGGGGATGTTTGAGAACCAAGGTTTGACTCATGTCAAAACCTGCTTAAGCAAAACTCAAAGGACAGATTTTTTCCAACAGGACCAATCCTCAAGTCTTTCTTATGGCATTCAAGGACTTCCAAAATCTTTTTTTAAGGACCTCCAAAATCTTGCTCCCTTTCCAGCTTCATTTCATCTCAACTCAGCGTGTTCTCATCACACGGGCCGCACATTCTTTATACATGCTTCAATGTATACTCTCTACACACTTCTACGAATTACTGTATGTGTCCCTGCTGTTCCCTATGCTTTCAATGCCCTTCCATACATCCTCTTCCAGACCAAACATTCTAATTATGATCATCAAATGTCATCGTCCTTTCAGAAGTACTCATTCTCTCCTCTGTGTTCTCATAGTGCTCTATTTGTTGTGCTACCGCAGCGCAGACCTCATAGAAACATGAATGTATCGATTACTCACAGAAACCCCAGGAAGACAACGAGCATCATTAACTCCTGCACAATGCAGAAAACTGTCCAGAAAGTACTTGGCCTGGAAGCTGTACCTTCCCTTCCTGAGACCCAAGGGCATTCATGGAATGCCTCGCACCACGAGCATAGACAAGAGATCCACGTGGCTGTCACAGGTGGGAGTGGAGAGCTGCAGCTGGAGGACCGGGAGCATCCTGCTGTCCAGCACTGCACACATCTGCGCAGCAGCAATCAGGAACAATAACAACTTCGGGTAGAGTAAAATGAAGACTTAAAACCCAGATGTTGAGAGCAACGACAGAAAAAGAGAATGATAATTTTCTGTAAATATATGTGAGTCCCAGGATAGAAAAATGAGCAAATGGCTTAATATGAGACCAGTTTGGGCCACTAAAGAAACTGAGAAGACAGATATTGAGCCTGAAGATAAGCTAAGAAAAACTAGACCCACCAGGATAGTGACCTCCATTTAGGTGACACTGTTAGCAAGTCTGCTCACACTATAATTACATTTTAGTTAGCTCTGCATGTTAGTTATGGTTTAGTTATTAAACTTTAATACTATATATATGCACATTCAACATAAATATATTGATTTAGTAATATCTATTTAGTGTATTACATCTAATATATCATTAAGTTGTGGGTTCAATCAGACCATTTAATCCTTTTGTTGTCTTTCTTAAGTCCTGGGTAGAAAGCCCTGTTAGATTTTTACCAAAGTTAGAATGGGCCCAAGTCTATAGTAAAATAACAGCCTAATGGTCAGAGCACACAGACCCAATATGTCATTCCGGAAGGAGTTAGCTGAATGCATTTCCTCTCTGGGTGGGCCACATGCCATCATAGGTCCCAATGCAGTACAAAGTTCTTTATAGTGCTATCAGTTGTGAGAGCCGCAAAGTCAGGCATCCTATTGGATCCACTGCAGAACCCAGGGCTGTGGCCGGCACTCAATTAGGTATTCAATTAGGGCTCAGCGATCCAAATTGCACTGGTGCCAGAAAGATGCCCACTGGTGCACCCAGGTCTGCACTGAAAGTGGATGTGCTTCACAAGGGTGATGCTAGGGTGCTCCTTGGACAAGAGCCACGGGGTGTTCCCGTGTTGCCACTCCTAGTGACTGGAGCACAGGGTGGGCAGGGTGCCTACGGCAGAGGTTCCATTGCTCTCTCACAGCCCCACCTCAGCACATTTCAGTCTGCCCGGATTCCGGGAGGGAGGACAAGCACAAGGAAATGGAATGTGCCCGAGTCCACAGTGCCCGTGCGCGCAGAGCTGAACCAGGGGAAGCAGCCTGGGAGTTTTATTACATTTTTTCCTTCTCATTCTTTAGTTAATCCCTCTAGCTGAATGAAATTATGTGTCACGATCACAGAAATAGATCCAAGCATTTCTACCCAGCACCAAAATCTTTTTGTATCATAAAACACACATTTTTTCATAATATGTAGCATTAATACATGATTTATTTTCAGCCTTCTGTAGCGAATAATCTCAAAGTCATTATTCTGTTTTAGTTAAAGACAGAGGGAACTCTAAAATGGGCCTAAACTTGCAGGGGATTACCTGGGGAATCTGCTGTATTTTTCATTCCAGCTCAAGCAGGTTGCTCTGCAGCTCAGGGCCCATAAAAAGACCCATCGACAGCAGCACCTGTTAGCTTAGGGGCACTTTCCACAGCAATGATAACACAACAGACAATCACTCAAGCCACAAAGAACACAACTGGGGTATCAGATAACATCAGATTGTATCAGTATGAAAATGTGGGCTAATAGAATTTGCTTGGATCCAAATGTCTGTCAGCCAACTTGCTTTAAGATGTTAATGTCATTTCCTGTGGGTGGAAGGACTGAGTTGAAATTTCCTCTTGTCTATCAGAGGTTTGGTGGAGAAACACTGGCTATCAAGGCTCCTTGGGGATAGAACTCTGGGTGTTTCAAAAGGGCTCTACCTAAGAACCCCCTTGAACTCAATAGTTTTCTTTTTAAAGATTTTATTTATTTATTTTTAGAGAGGGGAAGAGAGGGGAAAAAAGAGGGAAACATCAATGTGTGGTTGCCTCTTGCACGCCCCCTACTGGGGACCCGGCCCACAACCCAGGCATGTGCCCTGACTGGGAATCGAACTGGCGACCCTTTGGTTTGCAGACTGGTACTCAATCCACTGAGCCACACCAGCCAGGGAGCAATAGTTTTTCAAAAGCTGAAAGTAAATGAAAACCAAATGCTACTATATTGGTCAATTTCCCTACCTTTCCCACAATAGCCAGATTTTGGGTGTACAATTCAATTTAATAAACATTTGCTGGGCACCTGTTATGTACAAAGGCACCATGGTAGGCATTCAGGGTAATACAGAGAGCAAGAAGGGGGGCATGTATTACAATGCTATAAATGTTGACACAACGCTGGGGGAAAGATATTTAAAACGCTTTGCTAGCCCTGGCTGGTGTGGCTCAGTTGGTTGGAACGAGTCTCCTGCACCGAAAGGCCGTGAGTTAACATGCCTGGGTTGAGGGTTGGTGGGGCATGTGCAGGAGGCAACCGATGACCCATGTTTCTCTCTCTCTCAATATGTTCATGTTCTCTGGTGAGGATTAACAAATAGTAAAGTACTAATACAAAATAAATAGATATAATGCTTTGCTAAAGGATTCTGAGTAGAGTGACAAAATGCCCAGATGCAGAGAAGAAGCAAAGTCTCAACAGCCATCGGCCATCTGCTCTTGCGGTCATCAGTGCTGGACAGGAATGAATGACTGAATCAATGATGTGTCTCGTGAGGCAAACTATGAGTGGTCCGTATGGACTTTGACCTGTGGAAATGGGACGAGGAGAGCATTCCAGATAGAGGAAAGAATACAGGCAATGACACAGCAGCAAGAAAATCCACGGTAATGCCGGGGCAGCAGATGGTTTTGTGCAGTTTGAAGAGGCAGAGGTTTACATAGAATAGGAGGGCTGAGATCCACTGAGGTCGTGCTTTGTCAGGCCTATAAAGCCAAGAAAAGAAACTTACATTTAATTCAGGGGTAGCAAGCAAAATTGGGAATGATGGGATCTGAACAGACTTCAGGAAGATGAATTTTCTAGTGAAGTACATGGTGTTGGACCAGAGGCCTGGGCTTCCAAACTAGTTCCAGCGGTTATAAACTGCATGACCCTGTGCATGTTACTGAACCTCTCGGAGTCTCAGATTCCTCATCTGTAAAGTGGAGATAATTAGCCTACCTTGATGGCATAAGTCCCTGGACATGAAGAACACCAAAGCCAGAATAACAGCTTCCTAAACAGAGGGAAAGGAGGAAGTGGGTCTGGGGAATGGAAGCTCAAAGGAAACTTCAGCTTTTGCTGAAGCAAATATGTCCAAAGGTTAGTATTGTCAGTTCTAGGTGTTGAGAACATTTATATTACTCTACACTTTTCTAAATGTTTGAAATATTTCATAAATAAAAAAAAAATAGACCCAACTCGCAGTCATGGTTGCTGGACGTGTATTTATCAAGTGAGTGACACAGGCCACTGCACATAGCAGGGCTTCATAAATGAAAGCTATTTCATCACTGTTTTTACAATGTGACAATGAGGGTGGTGAGACAGAAAATACAGAACGAGAGAAAAATGGCAGAATAAAACGATAGGGCAGCGGGGACCTTCGCTTGGAGCCCAGATGGAATAACAGGGACTAGATTTGTCTTCCCACTTGAAAGAGCTGAGAAAAATAAATGGACACAGATATGAAAGAACGTTTTGCAAGACAGTGGACATCAGCCAATGAAGAGCAGTGCTCTCAGGAAGATGGGAAACCAATGAGGTGAACCCTGTGGTTGCCCCAAATTACTGCTCGAAGAAAGTCGCCAGGCCTTGGAGCAGAGAATGGAACTGGGGTGGGTGCCAGCAGTCTCCCTGGGACGAGGAGACGAAGGTGGGAGTCCAGGGAGGCCCACTTCCAGAGTGCTAGGGTTCGCAGTGGGAGAATCCCTGAGCAGGGAGACTGGCTCAGAGAGAGGGCCCTGGGGGGGGTTTGCAGAGGCAATCCCTCGATCCCTTGCCTGCTCAGCTGAGTAATGAGCAACACCTGCACGCAGGGAAACTACCCACGACCAGGAAAAGAAGCGTCCGAAATGAGAGGCCCCGAAGATCTCACAGAGACAGGGCCTGGGAGATTGCACGCTGTCACTGGCAAGGACAGGAAGTGCTGTAATTTGCAAGGCATAAAGTAGGGCCCTCAGAAGGGTTTTTCTTCGCCAGTGGGGACAAGTTAACCCTGCACCAAGTGCGGCTCTGGTTGTGCCTAACAAAGCTTCCTAGCAAAGCCCCAAAGAATCAAACTGTTTCCAGTTTCCAAGTAACTCAACCGTATTCCAGAACAAAGCTCACAAATATTTATAGGATTATAAAAATATACAGAACCCAACAAGGTAAAAGTCAAGGGATTAATCTAACAGAAGATAAATAATACCTGTGCACAGTAGTTCCCTCTAATCTGAGGGGGATAAGGCCCCCAGTGGATGCCTGAGCCCATGAATAGCACTATATACATATAATATGTATACATGTGTGGACAATATAATATATACCGTAATTTTCCCATAAATACACACCTATGATAAAGTTTAATTCATAAATTAGGCACAGTACAAGATTAGCAACAATAATAATAAAATAGAACAATTATAACAGTATACTTTAATAAAATTATTTACATAATAATGAGAAGAATAATGTGGTCTCCGTCTCAGAACACCTTATTAAACTGTACTCACCCTCCTTCCTGTGATGGTGTGAGGCGGTAAGACGCCAGGTCTATTCCTGAATCTGTGTAGCCGTCCTTTGCTTGCAGTAAATGGCTTGGAGTCACTCGCCTTGGGGACCCCCTGCTGAAGTCTTCGTACCAGCCCCTCGCTTTCAGCACGGCGCTGTCAATCAGAACACGTCTTCTGTCCGTGTCTCCCACCCACACATGTAAAGGTTTCTCCGTCTTAACTGACACTATCACGCACTGTGGCTGTAACTTTTGCAGTTTGAGGCGTGGCAGCAAAACTAGCACAAATTTCTTACTCTTTTTCCACAATTTGATGACAGAAGATTTCTTCTTACCTTAGATCTTAGCAACTTCCAGCACATGTTTTTTTCCTCTCCTTATTAAGTCAAGAACTTCCACCTTTTCACATAAAGGAAGCACTTAGGGACTTCTCTTTGACAGACCTGAATTGCGAGCATCAGTACTCTTGAGCCTTGGGGCCATTATTAAGTAAAACAAGGACTTTCGAAGTCACAGCTGAGTGACTCAAGGGCTGGAGAGTCCACAGCGCAGAGACGCGGGATCAAGGGAGGATTCCAGGGAGACAGAGCAGCCATCGCGAGATTGCATCACGTGACGCAGAACCTCGTGCAACTTAAAACTCAGGACTTGTTTATTTCTGGAAATTTCTATGTAACATTTGCAGGCCAAGGTTGACCCCGGGTAACTGAAACCCCAGAAAGCAAAACTGAGTAAGGCACGACTCCTGTACTGAAAACTACAAAATGTTGCTGAGGTTAATCTAAGCAGACTGAAAAGGAACGGATACACCATGCTCATAGACCTGAAGGCTTGGTGTTTTTCCAACTTGGTCTACAGATGCAAGACAACCACAGTCAAAATGAAAATTTTATGGAACATGGAATAGCCAAGACAACCTTCAAAAATGAAGAACAAAATTCACACTACTTCTAGAGATTTATCATGAAGGTATAGTAATCAAGACAGTGTCCCATTAGCATTTTTGCAAAAGATTTAAACAGTTGCTTTCCAAAGGAACATATATGGCAAATAGTCACAGGAAAAGATCAATATCATTGTGAAAAGTTTAACATAACCTTCAGTGACAGAAAACAGTGGCTGGCCGGGTTGGGGAGGACAGACACAGTCAGAAAAAAAGAGCCCGAGGCAACTCTCACGGGTTATTGTTATGCACACAATTTGTGTGTTTCATAAATATATACACACCTGTGTCAGATTTTATCAAATTACATACTTCAGGTGCCTTTTATTGTGTGTCAATTGTACCTCCATAAAGCTGTTAGCATAATCACAGGGAATGTGCTCGCACTGGCGAGGAAGAAAGGGAGAAATCAGACTTCAAGTTAACGTCAAGGTTTCAACTTTGGGGGACTTACAAACAGGGTAGTTCTATAGACAAGAAGAGAGAGAAGAACACATAGGTAGAAGACAATGATGGGTTTAATTTGGGGGCATGTTGACTTTGAGATCCTAATGGGATATTCCAGCGGAGATGTCAGATAGACTGGTAAAATCTAGGTCTAGGGTTTTCGAGAGGTATGGGCTGCAGGTAAGAATGGTGCAGGTCTCTTTATGAATGTGATTAGGAATTCCTGTGAGTAGATGAGATTGTCAAGGGTAAACAGAAGTGCATGGAACTTTGAGGAATTTCTACAGTACAGGGTAGGGCTCGCGGAAAGAGTGAGAATGATTGGAAGCAGTGGTTGGTAGGGTAGAGAGCACAAATGCGATACTGAATGAGGTCAAAAATTCAAGGCACGAGAGGGTTTCTATTATCAGATACATCATTCAAGTTGAGGAGAATGAAGGACTGAGGAAAAGGTAGTAGGTTATGAGTTATCTGAGCTTAAAAAAACAAAACCAAAAGCCCTACTTTCATAAGATATTAGAGACTAAAGCCTGATTCTGAAGGATTAAATATTGAATGGATTTAAATAAACAGGCACACACAACCTCTTATTGGTACTTCTTTTTTAAGAATGTAGGTGACAAGGTAATGTGTGGAGATGTGGGGGTAATGAGAGTTATTTTTTTTTAGAGTTGGGATAATGGGAGCATGTTTTTAGAGGGGGAGAAAGCAACAGAAGGAGACACTGTAGATACAAGCCAAGACAAGTCAGTACACAGTGGTTCTCACACTTGGCTCCACATTAGAATCCCCTGGGGGAGCTTTAAAGAAATACTGATGCTTTCATGAATCAAATCAGAATCTCTGGCTGGAGGGACTTCAATCTTCTTGAAGTAGGGAGCAAGGGACATGAGAGGGGATAGTGTTTTCCCTTCTAATGTTACATAGCCACTCTTGGTATAGGCAACAAACGGTTCTTCTTCATGGAGGAGGAAGAGGAAGAGGAGGGGGAAGGGGAGGGGGATAAAAGGGAAGGGGAAGGGGAAGAGGGGGATGGGTGGGGCAGGGGGGAGGAGAAACTCCTTTCCCATTTTTTGGGTGTTTGTTATGGACAGGAGACACTTTCTATGGCTTTTACCCCCTCAGCTTCTACTTGTAATTAGTGTTTGGGTTCAAGGTCAATGGGAGAAATGTGAGCCCTTCAAAGAGAAAATGTAATTTCGAAGCATTTCCTCTTATCCTTTCTCTGGATTTTGAAGGTCACATCAGCCAGCTTCAGCTGTAACAAAACTGTCAAGGGTCACCCCAAGTGACAGAACTGTGCAGCCCCACCCTGGTCCCTTATCTCTAGCCAGGACCCTTGTCTTGTCTGAAAAACCGCAGGCTGTTGTGAAGTTTGTGTTCTTCTGTCTGGTTGGGGTTGATTTTCAAGCCCTTTCAACACCAGAAGATGACTCTTCTTCTTATTGGTATTAGCAGGTTACCAGCTGCCTCGCAGAGAAGCAGAATGCAATGGTAGAGAAAGCATAGGCTTCGAGACAGAGGAGGGCTTCTGCCTGTGACCCCCATTTTATATGCTGTGAGCAAATGTTTTAACTACTCTGAGCCTAGTTTTAGTTCTTCATCTATAAAATAGAAATAAACAATGCCTATATTAATGTTTGTCCATACACAAAAATGAGAGCCTCTCCCTATAAATCTCTATCATCTGTCATCTATTCATCTATCTATCAATTGAAGGACAGTGGGATTGTGGGTACCCAGTGAATGCTAGCTATTACCAGTATCCTCTTCGGTGCTTTTAAATTTACTTAAAATGTTTTAGAGTAGTAGTTCTCAAAACATGCTCCCCAGATCAGAAGTATCTATCACCTCGAAACAGGTTAGAAATGCAAATTATCCTGCTCAGACCTACTAAATCAGAAACTGTGTGTGTGGGAGCCAGTGACATGTTTGACCAAATTCTCCAGGTGATTCTGATGCCTGCGCAAGTATGAGAACCACTGTGCTGGATGACTGGGCTTGCTTAAGTAAGTGGGTAATTCGAGAGAGCTTTTCCTGAGGCTTTGTGACTTTCAGCTGTGTTTCAGATAGCTACGGTTTCCGCCTGGTAGGACCAGCAAATGTGCCCCTTAGAGGACACATTTATACTATACAATTCTTTATTATTTTGCTGGCATGGATTGAATGCTCGTTTTATGCCAGGCATAGATTTTATCCAATGGATTTTAATGCTTTATGTGATTCCCCAATCATTTTATTTGCCTTACCTATATTTCCAAATGGATTTCTATGCACTCAGAGGGCAGGAACACAGGGTCTCACATAGCCTTTACATATGCCATTGTGCCAAATTCATCACTGCCACTTGCTAATTAATTGATAGGGATTAGTGGGCTTTTCTTTTTTCTCAGAAATGAGAAAGTTCTGAAAAAATGATTTTTCTTTTTGACTTTTATGGTTTGAAACATGATACTAAGTGGCAGAGTCGAGTCCAGTTTTTTTTTTTTAAACCTTTTATGCTTCCCACCCCCTCTGAAATCCTTGCTTCCCACTTACCTTTGGGTTTACCCTTGAACTGTGTCCGCTTGGGTGCTATCTTGGCTTCTGGGTTGGTACGTTCGGTTTCTCAGCTTGATCTGATTTCAGTTCCGTGCAATAAATAATAGCCATTTTTGCTAGCATTTTAGCTATGAATAGATTCTTTCCTCATAACTTCATCTTATATTTATTGCGTAAAATGATAGATTGAAAGTCATCACCTAGCAACTGACACAGTTTTCTCCTGTGGTCTAGTTACTTGTAATGACTGACTATTGCATGGCTTCACTGGCTCATGCTGGTCAGAAATGGATATAACAGGTCTATAAATAGAGGTCCATTTACATACTCTTAAAATGATCGGCGCAACTTACCAAAATGAGTTCATTTGTACAAACTACCTTGTCTATCAATTCATTTCTCACATTCTCAAAAGGGGGAGCTGATTCCAGCTTATTTAGGATTTTATACTTGCAGCACATCATTAGTTCTGTGATATCTCAAGCCCCAGATCTCCTGTTGGAGACTAGCTTTTGTGTCTCTTTGAAAAAAGCAACTAAGAGCTAAAAGCAAGAAAAAACATAAAAAACTTTATATTGCTTCATGTTCACATCTTGTATGATGCTCTGACACACACACACACACACACACACAAATTAAAGCTTTGTACTTTAAAAGAGCCTTTCATCCAAAAGCCTCAAAGAACTTTATAAATAAATAATCATGATTATCCACATTTACAGGTTGGGAATGATGCACGAAGCTGTCAAAAGTGCATCGTGCATCACTGCCAAACTCAAGAAGAAGATCGTTTTAATTAAACGCCTATAAAATTAGTTTGTTTGGTGTTTAAAAATATGTATATCATACTGGATTCTTCTAGGCTTCAACAGACCATGGATGTTAACAAAGTTATAATAATGGTGAGCTCTAATTTCCCTGGTTCTTCCTTCCTATGTAATTCAAGACCTCAGCTTCCTGCCAAGGCCACTGCTTGTACCTGGGTATCCCCAGTGGGCATCTCCTCTGTGCTCATGGACCACCCAGGCCTGCTGGGCCACCCCTGCTTCACTGAGCATCGGTTTCCAATCAGGGGCCGGAAGGCAGTTTCCCCCCATTGCTCTGCCTGGCGCCTTTACAAAATTCCAGGCCGCCTTCAAGCCTGAGCTGCATGGTGCCCAGTGACCTTCAGTGACGTGGGGGAGAAGGCCCTCTTCCCTCTGGGTCACGTCCTGTTAGGAGGCAGTCCGAGGCACAGCCTCTTGAGTTGTAGTGTTTGTCTGTGACTTCTCTTTCCAAGAGGTCTATCATTACTTTTCCCCCAATGAAAGTTGGGCTCAGAAACATAGATGGATGACAGACACACACCACACTCAGAACTTTGTGTCTTTAGGGGTCTTACCCAATGCTGAGGATCTGGGAGAATTTTATGTCCAACAGGAGAACCACAATGCCTACCCGATTGGATCAGGCCAGGTCCTAGAGAAGAGGGGCTGCTTTGCTCTTGCTCAGGGACCTGCCTCGCACAGTACACACCGGTGTGGAAGTGGAAAAGCAGAGCATGATATCTAGCACAGAACCTGAACATCAGACAAGGCCACTCGGTGTGACTGGGATGAAACAAGGTTGCAAGCCCATGCTCCAATTGCACGGGAACGCAGACAACAACGTGAACATTGTCCAAGCCACAAAAATGGCTGGCCAATTCATCTAGACAAGGGGGATATTCTCGGGAAGTGGGGGCAATCCTCCCATTGGGTATCTGAATAAATCGTAGCTAGAACGAGGGAGCAATGAAGGAAGGCAAAGGCTGTAATTAAGCAAGGAGCTGCTTTCGCCTCACTTTCCCAGAGCACCCAATCCAGAGCAGAGCCCCTCCCTTCCCAGCCCTTCCCCAAATTACCTACCACCAGCCCAAATCCTAGAAGTAAGTCCTCTTTACCATCCCTTTCCTAAGACACCTCAAGGTTCTCTAGGGTGGGCATTCTTGCTCACTTAGGAGCAAAAACCCAGCTGTCCAGTGGCAGCTGTGTTCCTGGAGGTCTTCGGTTGGATGGCGTGGACAGCAGGCGGGTGCAGCCATGGCCTCTGGGCATTCTGCTGGGGTGGGCCAATGGGAGGAGCCGTCAGAAGGGTAGGAGGAGAATGAGGTGTTTAGGCCCTATCTTCTGCCCTCCCGCACCTGTGTCTCTCTTTCCAAGTTCAGGTGATCACAGGCTCCCCTGGGCCGTATGCTCTGAGGTACTGCTCCGGATCCTGCTGGTTTTCCTAAAGTCCAACTGCACCTTTGCAGTTACTGTCTTCATTAAAAGCTCTTCAACTATCCACACGGAGAGTGCTGTCGATTTATTGCTGGGACCAAAGATTTCTTACTGGGTTCTCCTCACCAGGCTCTGTCCCTTTTCTCTAAGCGGGGCTCTTCCTGAGATTAGTTCAGTGCTCTTGCTAACGGACTGCTGGCTTGCTTGCTTCTCCGGTGCGTCGGGATCACCCCAGACGGAGCAGGAGCACGCGTCCACAAGCTACCCCTTTGCTGCCCTGCTGCGCTGGATAGGTTGGAAAAAGACCTTCAGAAATGATTAAATTTCAAGACCGACTCACTGGCAGGTCTTTCCTTTCCTTTTTTGACTTCTATGTCAGAAAACTACATGCCCATTGTGGAAATCAAGTTCGAAAGGAAAAAATTTATGATCATGAAGATCTATGTATGTTAAATGAACCCGTTTTTACTATAAAGAAAATACAAAGAATATTATGCAAACACATCCATCGCTCTAACCATGGATTGTCTAAGAGATGACCTTTAATGAACACATTTTAAAATAGCATTTTATTAACATTTAAAACATTTTTATTGCATTTATTGGGGTGACCTTGGTTAGTAAAATTATATAGGCTTCAGCTGTACAGTTCTGTAATACATCATCTGTACACCGTATTGTGTGTTTGCCCCCCCAAGTCAAGTCTCCCTCCATCACCATTTACCCCCCTTTACCCTCTTCGACCTCCCCCACCCTCTTTCCCTCTGGCAATCACTATACTGTTGTCTGTGCCTATGAGTTTTTTTCTTTGCCTAATTCCTTCACTTTTTTTTACCCAACCCCTCATTTTTTCCCTCCTTTAAAACCAGTAACAGACTGATTCTACAGCCCAGGGAACACAGTAGACACATTTTCTTTTATGGACTCTACTGTACAGGGAAATGCCAATCCTGGCAGGGCATTTGAAGTCTTAGCACACTGCTGTTCTTCCTGTGACTAACTTTGGCTTTATTATTGTTTTATAAAAAACGATACATTTTTCTTTTTAAATATGTGATTTTGAAAAGCTTTCCTACAGATGCAATTGTTTCAAAATTACATGTTGGGGCTACATTTCTTTGTTCCTGTGGGAATACATCTTCACTTGTATAATGTAAGTCAGTATGAAAATAAGATTTGCTTAAAGGAAATTACTTTATCGCCGTGCCTCAGAAGCATGTGGAGTCCATCAGTAAGCTCATCAAAGTTACCACCAGAATCCCGTGACCCCAAGGGCTCTTTCAGGGAGACTAAGGAGAGTTCTAGGGGACTTTAGAAGGGGAAATATGTACAGTTTCTGAAACATTTAAATTGTAATTTACAAAGAAAGGATGAGGTGGACAACAAAGGAATCCCCTGCTTTTAATGGGTTACCTGCAGGAGCCAGCTTTATTGTAAATAAGCACATATATTATGCAGTTTAAATAAACACATATGTTACGGAGATGGAAATTTTGCATGATTTTAAAAATTAAACACGGGGCCTTCACAGAAGTTTTGGGTTTGTAGTGGGCTGCTTCGGGATATGCTCTCAGATCTTGAGAGAGAATTTAGACCTTCATACCTGATGTTAGGCAACACCTACGAGATACACCCAGACAGAGGCGATCAGTTCATTTGAGATTTGGAAACATGACTCACCAGCCATGTGAGGAAGTTACTTAACCCCTCTGAGTCTCAGTTCCTTATTCGGGAAAAAACTGTGCAATGAACTCATAGAATTCTCGTAAAGGTTAAATTCCATATGTAACAGCGTTCAGCATGTCTCCAAGCTTAATATGTGCCAGCAACTATGATTTTTCTAATTATTGCAAATATAATAGTTTAATATTTGATTTTTAAACTACTATTCCTTATAAACTACGGTGGGAGCTTAATGTCATCATTTTTTTTTTTGGATGGCTGTTAGAACTAGATTTATTGTGGTGATCATTACAATATATTCTTTTTTCTGTTAAATTTAATCTTTATTGTATTTTTGCATTACCATTTAGTCCAGCAATCCCCCTCTCTCCAGCAATCACCACACTGCTGTCCATGTCCGTGAGTCCTTTTTCCTTTTTGGCTCAATCTTTAATGTAACCTTTAAGAGTCATATTCTACGAGTTTATGTATACTTTACAAATTTTCTACGAAAACATCAAATATTTTCCAAACATTAAAAGAGATCAATTTAATTAGTTGTAACTTTTAGATGTATATGTAAGACATGCTAATGTAAAAATAAGCTCAACCCTTACATTCCTGGTTAATCGATTTTGACAAGGATGCCGAGGTGTTTTAATGGGGAAAGTAGTCTTTGAAACAAATAGTTTTGAGATAACTAAATGTCCATGTGAAAGACAATGAAGTTGGATGCCCACCTCCCACCATACACAAAATGAACTCAAAGGGATCATAGACCTCACGTAGGGAATAGAGTAAATCATATTATAAGAAGTATGCATGGTGCCAGATGGGTAGTAAATTTGTTGTGATTACTTTGTAAAGTATATAAATGTCTAGTCACCATGTTGTACATCTAAAACTAATATAATGTTGTTATTACATATTAATATATTAAACATAAATTTTTAAAAATTAAAAATTTAAAGTTGACATAGGATTAAATCTTCATGACCATAGCCAAGAGTTTCTTAGATAAGACAGCTATAAAATAATAGAATTAATACAGGGTGGGGAAAAAGTACGTTTACTGCTGCTTGCTTGGAAAATAATACAATAATTAATAAGTGATACAAGAATAAACTGTTTCATGTACTCACAATTGTAAACTAACTTTTGCCCTACCCTGTATGTGTGTGCATGTGTGCACATGTGTGTGTGTGTGTATATATATAAATAGAGAGAGAGATTCAAGACAAGTCAGTCCAAGATGTGCTGCTTTGACATGCAGATTATTTTGCGCTAAAACTAGTCAAGGCTCAGAAGTCTCAAGAAGAAACTTGGGCTTTTGCTGCCTAAAAGAATTTAAGGTCGAGAACCTGTTCCAGGAAGGGAGATAGCATCATAACCAGTTTAATCTGGCCTATGTAGGGTAGACAGGGAGGAACCTGGCCAAGCCTCTTGGATCAAAGTCCTCCCTGTGTCCCATTGTTTCAAGAGGACCCAGCAAACATGTGTTTACTAAATGTTACCTCTTTTTCATCCCCTTGTGAATTACTTCCCTTTGAAGCCCTAGGCCCCTGCTTCCCCCTCCTTGGCCTGGAATGCCATGCATATCTCATTTTGCCTTGCTGCCTTTGTCATGCACATGTATTAAAACTTGATTTTTTTGTTAATCTGCCTTACATCATTTTAATAGTTCTACAAGCCAGAAGAACCAAGAAGAAAGGGAGAAAGTTTCCCCTCTGCAACGATATATATCGGTCTCTGCCCTGCTTCCTGGCACAGAGCTTCTCAAAGTCTTGTAGTTTCCTAAGTGATAAAATCACTAGGGGCATCTTTTGTTCTAATGTTTGGTCTTTGACCCTGGTTTCTGATACAGATCCTAAATCCCTTGGAATTTCTTGGGTGAGAGGAGCGTCTTTTGTTGTATGGAGGCGACGCAGAAAGACCAAGCCCTGATTAGAAGCTTGGAAATTTCAGGCTTATCCCCTATTGTCCAGAGAGGGGGCATGTGGCTGGAACTTGAGTGAATGATTGATCATGCCTATGTGATGAAGCCTCCATAAAAATCCCCAAGGTATGGGGTTTGCAGAGCTCCTGGGTTGGTCAACACGTCCACATACCCAGACAGTGACACATCCCAACTCCACAAGGACAGAAGTTCCTGGGCTCAGGCACCTCCCAGAACTTGTCCTATGTATCTCTTCATCTGGCTGTTCATCTATATAATTTATCACATCCTTTTACAATAAACCAGAAAATGTAAGTAAATGTTTCTCTGAGTTCTGTGAGCTGCTCTAACAATGTAATCAAACCCAAGGAGGGGATTGTGGAAACCTCCAACTTATAGGCAGTTGGTCAGATGAACAGGTAAGCACCTGGAGTCGGTACTGGCATTTGAGGTAGGGGCAGTCTCGTGGGACTGATCCCTTAGCTGGTGGCATCTGACACCATCTTGAGGTAGACAGTGTCAGAATTGAGTTGAATTGTAGGACACCCAGCTGGTGTCAGAGAATTCCTTGGTCAGAAAAACTTACACATCTGGTTTCAGAAGTGTTATGAGTAGTGTGAAAAAAACACAATAGGAAGAGAAAATTTTTCTGACTCAACAATGTAAGTACAAGTGACAAAAGAAAAAATAGATCAAACTATGCCCAAACTTAAAACTTTTGTGCTAAAAATGTTACTATCGAGAAACTGAAAAGGCAACAGACAGAATGAGGAAAATATTTGCCAATCATATATCTGATAAGGCACTTGCTTTCAAGATATATAAACAACTCTTACAGCTCAGTGAAAAGACAACCAAATTAAAAAACGGCCGAAGGTTATGAGAAGCCATTTTTTACAAAGAAGATATACCTATGAGCAATAAGTATATGAAAGGACGCTTCACATCATTAGTCGTTATGGAAATGCAAATCAAAACCACAAGAGGTACCACTTCATGCCCGCTAAGATGCGTAGAGTCGAAGAGTCTCACAAAAGCAAGTGTTGATGAGGATGTTGAGAGATTGCATTTCTGACCCCACGCCAATGGAACGGTAAAATGGTTCAGCCACTTTGGAAAACAGTCTGGCAAGTCCTCAAAAAGTTAAACATATGAGATCTGTCCAGAAGGTATCCACCCATGTAATATGAAAAAATGGAGACATTTATTGAAGAAGATACAAGATACCAGAAACTTTGGGCATGACACCTCAGTCCCCTTCAAAGTAGACTCCTTGGGACCTCACACATTTCTCCTAGTGTCTCTTCCACTGTTCAAAACACCCTGCAAAATCCTTTGTTAGAATCACCATCCGCTGCCCCATCGTATTTCCCCAAATCTCATCCATGGTCTGAATTCTCTTCCTTTTCAAAGGTGGTTTTAATTTTGGGAAAAGCCAGAAGTCGCAGGGCACCAAATCTGGGCTGTAGAAGGGCTGATTCACCTGGGTGATTTGATGTTTTGCCAGAAAACTGCATGAGACAAGATGTGTGAGTGGGTATGTTGTCGTGATGTAGTTGCTAATCACCAGTTGCTCATGGCCACAGCCTTCTGAATCATCCAAATAGTTTCCACAGAGGAATGTTCAAGTTTAAGGCAAAATTTGATGCAGATTCATTGCTCTACTTGCTCAGTCATTTTGAATGCGATGGCCACACAGTACACATGCTCACTCAATGGCATCTACCACCCCACTGACTAGTACAGTGAAGTCGTCATTGTTCACACATGTGCATTCCTGTCCACTCTCCTTGGCTGCCAGGTTATATTGATGTCACGCAAACCATTCTTGTTATGTTAACAATGCCTGGGTTTTTTCTGGACAGACCTATAGTTGCACATGTGCCCCAACAATTCCAGTCCTGGCATACACCCAAGAGAAATAAAAATATATATCCACACAAAAACCTGTAGACGAACAGTTATAACAACAATATTTGTAATAGTCAAAAGTGTAAATAACTCAAATGTTCACCAACCGATGAATGGATACACAAAACGTTGTGCATTCATACCACGGAATGTTTGGCAATAAAAAGGAATGAAGTACTGATGCACGCTACAACACGGCTGGACCTTGAAAATGTTATGCAAAGTGAAAAAGGTCAGTCATAAAAGACCACATATTGTACGATTTCATTGCCTGTTTAGGCAAAGCTAAAGAGACAGCGGATTAGTGGTGGTGAGGGGCTGGGCGAGAGAATGGTGGGAGGCAATGGGGAACAACTCTTAAAGGGTACAGAGTTTCCTGTTAGGATGATAAAAATATTCTGAAATTAGATTGTGGTAGATGGTTGCCTAATCCTGTGAATATATTAAAACACATTGAATTGTGTACTTAAATTGGCTGAATGATAAGGTATATTAATTATATCTCAAAAAGACTGTTTAAAAGAAAGAAAAGAAACGCCAAACAGATCTTGAATGTAGACTTTATAATCAGTTTCCTCAGCATAGGCTTTTAAAATATAAAATATATATTTGAACATTGTATTACTTTAGTTCAACACTATGTTTTAAAGCAAAGTATGGAAGTTTGAGCAAACTGGAGACCACTGGAAATTTGGATGCGAACGTAATTACCTGAGTTGAACCTTGATCAAAAGGCATTCTAGTCCAACTAGAAGGCACTATTGGATTTTTATTAAGTGCCACTTCTAGGAATCACTCTTCAGTTCCTTGCATTAGATAGGAAGGACGTGTTCCCATCAGCCCTCTTTTCCTGTCGGCCAAGTGGCACAGAGTTGACTCACGGCTAAGAACACAACTTCCTGAGAGAACAATACAATTCCTTGTAAGGCCTGAAATTTCTTTTCTTATTTTGTTTTCCATTCAAGTATGGATGAAGGCTGGGCTCTGTGCAGCTTACAAGGTGTTAGCGCTGTCAAGGTGCAATGTCAAAGCTCTGAGGCCACCCACTGTCTTTATAGAGGTGGAAGTGCAGGAGGGCAAGCTGGAGGATGAAGGGACAGAAGCCCTTTCCTGAAAGGGCCCAGAGGCTTAGCTCAAAACCAGTCTGTCTAGAACCTTCATCTCAGTGACAGTGTCATTGTACATCAAAAGGCTCCATCTTTAGACAGGTAATCTCTTTTTTTTTAATGTGATAAACTATTTGGGGATGTGGTTTTGAGTACTATATATATCCCAAATAGTATAATATACATGCATGTTATCTGTGTATGTGTATATATAAATATGTAACTCATTTGGCAATTAAATGACTGATAGTAATTGCAATATTTTGAAACAGTTCAATGTATAGTGAAAAGGGCAAAGTATTCTGAGTCAGAAAAGTACAGTTCAAATCTTGGCTCTGCCAGTTAGAAGTGCTTGACCTTGGGCAAGTCATATGGGCCTTCCTGTTCATTGGTCCCCTCCTCTGTCAATCTGTCTTGTAGGACTGATCTGAAGGTCCATTGGGCCAAGGTGCGCCCAAGTGCATTTGCAGTGTGAAAAGGGGCCTCACAGTTGTCTTTGTTTTGTGTGAACCTATCTAATGTCTCCAATGATCTGCTACTGCCCTGTTTTTGTAGCTTGACAGAGCTGAGTGTGAACACTCGGATCGGATTTACTGATTTGCTTGTCGTTTGCAGGGCCCTTTGGATGCTGGCAGGTGGGCGGTGTTCAAAGCACCTTTCCCTGACTCATTCCTAAGGAGGCTGGGATATGTCATGGGTCAAGAGTATCTGAATGGGACGTTCATTCATTCATTCACTCATTCATTCAACAACTACTAATTGAGTGCTACTCTTTCATTCATATGTACTGTCCAGGATAGGCAAATCTACAGAGACAGAAAGTAGATTAGTGGTAGTGAGGGGGTGGGGGAGGGGAGGGTGGAGGGAACGGGGAGTGACTGCCAATAGGTACAGATCTCCCACAGGCACTGGTCCAGGCGGTGGGGATGAAGGGGTTTACTAGACTGACAAACGCGCTATGCTCAGGAAAGGACATCCCAGTGGGAGAGGAAGATGCAACAAACCACTGAAATAAATAAATACATGATTTCAAAGAACATAGGTGCACTGCTGGAAACAAAGCAAATTAAAGGGACAGAAAGTGGGAGTGGAAACTCTTTTTGTTTTTTCTTTTTCCTTTTAACAACTTCACATCTGCAGATATGTTGAAATAGCAGCATGTGATGAACACCCTTTCCTCATTTCCTAAATCCACCAATTACTAACATTATGCCACGTTTGCTTTCTCTCCCTCCTCTGTGCGTGCACGTCTTCGGGTGGTGCGTGTACAGGTGTGGGTTCCTGCTGTTGTTCAGTCGTCTACAGTAAGTTACAGACATCATGGAACCACCCCTAGATATTCCAGCAGATGTTCCCCAACAGGACACCTATGCATATAACCACCATGCCATTACACAGCATACAATAATATTATTTAATATGGAATAACATGCAAATTGTCCTCACTTGTGCCCCCCACCCAAACACGTTAGTATTTGCCTGTCTTAGTTGTTACCGTTTGTTTGTGTGGGAGAGCGGTCACCTGGGCAATGAAGAAAGGCTTCTCCACGCACCTGGCATCTGAGAGAAACCCAGGATGTTGAGAAGGACACAGTTATGTGATGCTCTGGCTCCTGAGTGTCCCCGGCCTGGAGACCAGCAAGACAGGAAGGCCAGGTGGCAGGTCCTCACGCTGGTCTAGGTGCTCCCACGTGGTCTAACCACACTGCCGCACGCTTTTTTCGAGACCCCTCAACTGCTGTTCCTGTGCTGAATTCAAACTTTTATGAATCTGAAACCTCGATGCCATGAGATGGTGCCCCGCCTGTCAACCAGCAGTTTAATTTGGGCGATTCAGGTGAATCCAGGCAATGCTCTGACAGCTTGGTGTGGCCACGGAAGTCAAGAATTCAAATTGTGTGAAATGCTAAATTCACAAACACAACTCTCGGCCTCAAAGCACAGTTGCTTTGCAGGTTCAGCCCAGTGCTTGGCAGGCGGAGGAGGCTCTCTCCCAGCTGGACTCAGCTCTGGGAAGCCCCACAGACTGGGCTGTCGCTGCCAGTCTCCATGTCATCTGCCTTCTCAATGGCTCCTGAGGGGAAGGCAGGTGGTGGGGTGGCCCTTTGAACAGGGCTCTGGCCAGCTTTGTTCTGGATCTCTTCTCCTTTCTCCTAGGATTACTGAAGGAACTAGAATACCTGTCCCTTCCCCACTTTTGGCTGCTGTGGGGAAAGGTGGTCCAGAAATCCTTTCTACTCACATTTGCTTCTGTGGCACTCGAGAAACATGGGACTGAGGTAGAATAGATAAGAGACAAAGGTCTGGAGTCATACAGACCTGCTGGGCAGAGAGAGTAAATGCTCACAAATATCCACATGGGCCCCACAACCTCCCCCTGCCCCAGTCCCTTTGTAAGTACCTTGTGGTCACGCAGAGCCAGGTGCCATGTGACTCCTTCTGGCTAGCAAGCCGAGGCTGTGAGCGTCTCATGCTTCTCTCTGTTGCACAGGCCTGGAATCCAAGTTCCCACATGCTAGAATGTTCACTGCTAGCCTGGTTCCCTGAGTACTGTGGGCCGTCAGGAGGGGAAGGTAAGGGAGAATTAACCTTTCGGTGCACTAACCCATTGGTGTTCAGGCTTTATTGCTGGTTACCACAGAATAACCTAACCAACGAGGATGAATGAAAGACTCACCATCATTCTTGGCTCTGCCGATGCTATTTTTGGCCCCCCATTTTCTCATCTGCAAAGTGGGGATAGTAACACATACTGCAGGGACTGGCTGGTGCTTCTGTCTGTCCTGCATCTATTCCTCCTGAGTAAAATTCCTCCTCCGCTACCTCCATGGGATTCTTCTTTTTATTTTTTATTTATTGATTTTAGAGAGAGAAACATTGACCCACTGCTATACCCATCCAGGCATTCATTAGTCGCCCCTTCTTGTGCCCTGACCAGAGATCGAACCCACAACCCTGAAGTATCGGGACGGCACTTTAACCAACTGAGCTACCAGCCAGGGCACTCCATGAGACTCTTGCTGGCCTGTCAATCCAGGGACTCACTTTCCTTCCACAGGCTGGCCAGTTAGAGGGTCACATCCTCTGAACACACTGACTGGACCAGGGGGTGGGCAGGTGACCCGAAAAAGGCTAATCAGAGAATACTTTCAGGTCTGGCTTGATGATGTAAGAGGGTCTCTTTCCGTGCAAACCTGGAGCTGTGTGATGCCACCTTGTCCACCCAGAGAAGAAAGCAGATACTAAGTAAAAAGTGGAGAGAGAGCCACAGGTTTTATCTAGCCCCAGACTTCTGGATACATCATCCAATAAAAATGTGTCTTTCTTTCTCTCCTTAAGTTTGTGTTGGACTTTTGTCACTTGAAACTGAAAGAGTCCTGATCAATGCTCCTAAGAGTTATGATAAGGGTTAAATAAAACAAGGTATTTAAGTCCCTGCATCATTGCAACGGCTCCAGCTGTGATTGCTCTTACGAGGCTGGTTGCTAAGTGGCTCCACCCATGGGCACATTATCTTGCTTATTGCTCCTTCTCAACCCTTCAGGTAACCTTAAGATATGACGAGCTCATCAGCCATGCCCACTGCTTGTGGGCCCCACAGGATTTTTTCCTCCTGGTCGCACACAGTTGCTGTGCCCTTCCAGGGACATCCTACGAAGCAGCTACTTGCAAACCTTCATTGAACAGCCACAGGGACAATGTCTGCCGTTCACTCAGGGTCCCACCGAGAAAGAAGCACGAAGACATTTTTCTCCGACTTAAGTGGGAGGGAAAGCTCGACTTCCCTCAAGGTGATACTTCTCTCACTTTTTCACCTTCCTGTTTGGAGGAGACTGAGCTCAGACTCCCCGGGGATGGAGGCATAGCCCTAAGCCCAGTGAGCATGACTTCTGTTTTATGTGAGCGATTCGTGTGATTTTAGTATTCTTCCCTGCTAGACATCCATGTTTATTTTTATGGAGGTTGTAAATCCTGTGTCAGATCACTTTGCCTCCAAGGTTGACGGGAAATTTATGGCCCCTCTTTAGCAAAGACAGCCGAGTTATAGAGGCTACAATCAACATCCTCGTCTTGATCTTCTGAGTGGTCTACAAGTTCTCTGATACTGATGTCAGTGTGTTTATGCCTTTCTGTTTCATGGCGTATTTTCTTGTGATTTGCCTCAACTACTTTGTGGAAGTAAATGGGTTATGAATGAGTAAAAGCATTCATATAAACATTAAAAAAGAATCGACAAGCTTGAAGTCCCATATGAAAGACACAGGATGTATGTACTTGGTTTCCTGCTCATAGACATGCCACCCCAACTCAGCTGAACTGAACAACACATTGAACAGAAAGGGGTTTAAAATGTTAACAGAAATGGCACCAGAAAGGCATGGCTGATAGTCTCGTCATCCATCCAAGAGAAGCAACCATCCAAATTTGAAGAGAATACACGAACACTGAGTTTGGAGGCCAGAAGTTGGAATCGGCATTCGGAAGGGCGGGTCTATGTGCTTCCTTTTAACCCAAAGGCAATAAAGAAAAATACGTTTGTTCATAGAAGTGCTCCTTATATTTTCAGCTTCACACACTGGGAGGGACACTGGGCAACAGCAGTATCTTCACTGTGTTCATCCAGAGATGAGGAAGCTGGTCCTGCAGACACCCTGGGAAGCTCTGAGAAGCCTGAAAATGCGGAATGAGGGCTACAAATCTGATGCCTGTTTACTGACCTGTCTCCCCTTCTGAACAACATGCTCCATGAGAAGTGAGCCCCCCTGCACAATTTCCTGTGGCATTCTCAGGTCCTACCATGGGGCATCCCACCAGGGGTACCCAGGACATCCTGGAGGAATGAGTCCCGCCTGTGCCCTTCTTCCACTGAGAGGGACTTTGCCGTGTGCACTGAGGGGTGAATTATTGCCGGCTCCATGTCTTCTGCTGTCATTTCTTCTTTACCAATTACATTCTTTGTCATTACTTAAGGCAGGAATTCTTAAAATGGGAAGGGCTTCAGAAGGTGCTGGAACACTGTGAAAATGTATGTTGGTGTGTTGAGTACCTGGTACATTTTTTGGATACATCCTTGCTTTCAGGAGCGTTTCAAAAGTACTTGTGTGTGCGTGTGTTTTAACCACTCTTTCTCTTGGGTTATTTGTCTCTGTCTTATTGATCTGTGGGAGTTGTTTACATCTTCCAGACACAGTCTTTTGTGTAATAAATGCAATTGCAAATATATCTCTCCACTCCGCAGCTGACATTTTCACTCTCCTAATGGTCTCTTTTGTGAACTGAATTTATCAATTTTAATGTGGTCCAATTTATCATCTATTACTACTTTAATTGTTTAAATAAAATTTCTTTTTCATACAGTTGGAGCTACGAAGGGGCCTCCAAGTATGAAACGTGAGCTCTGAAACGGAGCAGGAGTGAAAGACCTTGCAGACACTGCTCTGTCATGACAGGCAAGGGCTGGTGGTCCTGAAGGTGGTCTAGTGTGCTGCTCGTGTGTAGTAGGTGCTCAGTAAATGTGTGTGTCATCAGATGGTGGAGATTCTGTGTTTCCTAGCCAGAAACAGCTGAGTTACCAGTTACCTGTGTGATCTGGCCTAAGAATTTAAGCCCTGTAAACCTCAGTTTCCTCTTCTGGAAACGGGAATAATATATCTAACCCAATGTAGTGAGGATTAAACAAGGTAATGTCAAATGCCTGACCTATAGTAAGCACTCGGTTAAACGCAGCTATTGTTTTTGCCAGTCAATTAAACGGTACTTCAGAGACCATTATCACATACTCATCAGGGCTAATTCTCATTATAACAACTTTTCTTTTACAAAAGGAAATAAAAATATTTTAAAAACCCAGTATTATTCTGTTTTCATGCAGTGGCATCACTGAATGAGTTGGGAATGTGATAGAGACCAATACAAAGGGAAAAGAAAAGCAGGAATTACCTGTCTTGCCCAGGATTGGGGAGGAAGTCAACCTAACTGAAGGGGAATCAGCTCTTTGTAGGAAACTTTTCCGGTCTCTTCCTCCTCCCCTTCCATCCCTCCTTGTCTTCATTACCATACACACGCACGCACACACACACGTGTAGGGATACGCGTGCACCACCACACTTTCGGAATTAGTTGGGAATCTTTCTGAACACTTCTTTAAAATACAGTTCTGAGTTTAGCCTCTCTAACTCCCCTAATTTAACTTTTGAAAAGGTTATCATTCAAGGAAGAATACCCAAAGTGTCGAGTTTAATAACCCTTGTTCTCTTTTTCAAATTCTTTGAATGACTTCTTTTTTTCCCTAGTTCCATCGCATCCAAGAATAATTTTTAAAGATTTTTGGCTTAACCAGTAAAAAATCAATACCTTTTTGTGTTGGCGAAGTTACCAACTGTGGGCCTCTGTGCTCGTGTGATTGCTCGGATTCTGGTCCAAGTGCTCATTTCCTTTGAGAATCTGCCATCACGCTTGTGAGAGGAAAAATCCATGGGAAATTAGAAGTCTTCTTCAGTCTTAAGAAGGAAAGGAAGATAGGGCTGACGGAAGCATCTAGATTTTTAAACTGTGTTTAATTCTCTTTGAAAGCAAAATTGCAGATAAAGGGGTAAAAAGTTATAATTGGGCTTAAAATTTTGTTCTGCAAGCAGATACTGGAGTCCATCCACTCAAAACCCACAGTATTCTGAAAACGATAATTAAAATCCAGAAGTACGTGAGACTTGCTCTGCCACAGTCTTGCTACAGTGGCCCCCTTGCCCTCCCATGGTTGGTGGCAGAGCGAGATGTGACAGGCTCACAGGGTTGACCAAATTGTTTTTATTAACAGAAATTAGCGAACTTGGTTTTAGCCCGCTTTCTGGCCCACGGGCCTCTGTCGCCCTCTCAGGAGCCCGTGTTTTTGCACAACGTAAGTCTTGAGGGGCTTCATACTCACCTGGTTGAGATAACACAGCGCCTCCAAGCTAATGCTTACCTTAGAACAGCATTTCCAAAACTGCTTTCTCTACAGATTGTTAGTTGGTATTTTCTGGGGGGAAAACAATTGGTGCTTCAATAAATTTTGGAAACACTACACTGAACAAATGGATAGCATTGCTTCCTGCAGGACTTCTCAGAGCCTTAGCGTGCTGGCAGGCATCGAGTGTCTCTGGGAGAGGGACAGAATATCTACGCTGTGGTTTCAGAGCTTCCTGACCTGGCACGTTCTTGCACCCGTCCACGGCCCCAGCATCTGAGGGTGACTGGGGCTTAAGTTATTAGCCTTCCAGAGGTACTTGCGTTTTTAATAAGGATTCTTCAAGAAGAAATTATTTGTTGAACTCCTTATGTCTCTACTTTCGGATGTGAAGTCTTTAAGGGAAGGAAAAAATGCCCTTCATCTTGGAGTCACCAGCCCAGTGCCATGTACAGTTCCTGGCACCAAAGACAAATAATGCCAGATCCATTTGTGTTTGCTAAATGAATAAGCAAAAATGCCTGTAAGCCTCATAAGACTTCCTTTCTGGATGGAGAATGTGAGCCATTGATGGAAACCACGTTAACCTTCTGTTACTCTTCATTTTTTGATCATCCAGACTTCGGTCTGGGGCAACGACCCAAATGGATTAAAAATTGATGGATAAAATTATTAAGAAAAATATTGTATTACAACATGTCTTCTCTTTGTTTGCTCGCTAAAGAAAAGCTAATATTTACCAGCTTTTGCAAGCAGAATCAGGGCCATAGGTACAGGAAAACAGCAGGAAAAGCAAACTGGGAAAATCACAGGGGAAGGGGCTGGGCTCCAGAACAGAAGGATGGACGTGGAGGGAAAGGGCGTGGAGAGGGAGACGAGAACCAGGACAGTCTGGTGGTGGTGATGGTTCTGGGTTGAGAGTTGAGAGTGAAAGGCAGAAAGATTTGGGGGAAGGAAAGGAACAGCTGCTTTTGGATGGATGACGAGGGGTGACATAGGTGGAAAGAAGGATTTTAAAGATATTTTCTGTGTGACACAAACTGACACCCATGTATCCTGCTTTGGAAGTTTTATGAAGGACAAAGGAAAATCTGGAAACGTGTTCATATATTTTTATTTCCCTCTTGGAATTTCCCTAGAGACTGCACAGTGGGAGAACGTCATTGCATTTGGGTTACACAATCCAAAGGACAGAGATATGAGGACAAAAGGGGACCTTAGCAAGCTTTCCATTTCTCATGACAATGAGGGACATTATCACTTATAAAACAACTGTATACAATTTGCATGACCCCTCCCATCTTCAGTTTCCCCAGGTGCACATGCAAACAGAAGAACGTGGTTGCCTTTGCTAGAGCTTATTTTTAGTTGATTTTTCAATACATTTATAAAATCAAGAAAAGCTGTTTCACGAAGTACATATATCTATATGTCACAAAAATAGATTTATGTGAAAGAGAAAGTATTGACAATCTAAATGACTTTATCATCACCATAAGAAACCTCCTGCAATGGGGACAGCATTCTCTGGCAAGAACTGCCTAGCACTGCAGTGTACAATCCTAGGTTTCACGGAGGGATTTTGTAAGATTCTAGGATTCTAAGTGATGTTAGGTCAACAGATTATTTTGGTGGCCTCAACTGAGCTTCTCAAAGACATCACTGTCCTTGATCCAAATAAAGCCACCATGTTTATGCAGGCAAGCATGAGTTCCCAAAACACTGAGTTGCCAGGAAAAGTTTTCATTGTACTGGCAAAGTGGTTTCTAGGGGAACCTGCCTAGTTCTAGCACGGGCTACCTGAAGCTGCCTAGGTAACCTCCTACTTAAAGCTGCTTTCACCTACTTCAGGAAACACATCTGGCTTCGGGCTTTATTATTACAAGTTAATTTGCTTAATGCAGTTAGTAGGGGTTAATAGGTTTAGTAGAAGGGGGAAAATAAGCTGAGAAGCATGTGATATGAAGTTCAATTCAATCCAAGCTAGCACTTATTGAGTAATTATTATGTGCCAAGAGATGGGATCAAATCCAAATGAGTGCTCTACCCTACAGTGAGGAAATGCATAGAGATGGGTAGGATGGGTTGGAGGACAGAGATTGAGATGGGACGAATAAAGGGAGAAAGAAAGTCAAGAGGGAGAGGAAGGTCAGGCAAGAAGACGTAACAAGACAATCACAAAGAAAGGAAGCGATAAGGTCACGACAGAGAACTGAAGGAGGAAAAGAAAAAGATGGTAAGAGAAAGAGACAAGAAGAAGAGAAGGAATGGTCAGAAATGACCCAAGAAAGGTCAGGACACAGTGCTGGGGGTTGGGCTCCAGTTTTACACCTGCCAAGGATGGTAACTGATCCAAAGCTTGCTGTTTCTCCCTCTACAAACTGGGAGTGAATTGTGCTTCCAGAGTTACAAGATGTGTGGACAGATTGAGAAGCTTTACACATTGAATCAGTAAGCTAGCCTAAAAGGTTATCAAAGGTTTTGCTTTTGGAAACCTTTTCTGGGGAAAAAAAAAATTCTCCCCAAAACTAGATTTACAGTAAAGATGTAATATAAAAAAGTATGGGTGTTTTCTTCCCTTTTCATGCAACTTCTAAGTGCCTCTTCCTTCCTGGGAAAGAGGTGTGTCTCCAGTACAATCCATCATACTCAGAAAAGTTAGCATGGCTGTAAGTACTCATCACAATGTCTCCTTAAGAAAGGGGAGGTGAAATGGTAGAGCAGGCAAAACGGTCTCTTGTTTATATTTGGTGCATCATAGTAATCAGTGGATTATTTTGTGCAATTGGAGAGCGCAGAGTATGTCCAGATGCTTCCTGAACTAGAGAGCGGGCTATGCCACATCTGTTCGGGAGCACCGGTTTCTAATCCCACATCTCCTGGCCAGGTGTGATTTGAAGGTCAGTATGCCTTTGGAGAAAATATAGGTACATGGTCACTGCCTGAGAAATATGGAGATGGAGGTGCTGGCAAGTGCCATCCATCATGCCTTACACGCATGCAAGACTCTCCAGGGTGAAAGCAAATTGGAGACCCAAGAACTGTTGTCCCATCTCTTTCAAGGGTGTTACCAGATCTGGGGATGACAAGAATTGTGTTTTGCCAGCTGTGCTCAACACTGAAGCATTCAACAGTAATAGCAATCTCACCGGTGGGATTTGGTGCTGGGGGAATTCTGTGCGCTGGGAGCTAGAGGGAGGCCACCAATTCATTTCACATACATTATTTCACCAGGAAACACAGCATAATTGAGGACAATTTTCCACCATGAATTGCATCATTAGCTAACACAGGGAAAGTGAAATGCTGTTAACTTTTCTTTTCCTTCTGCAAAGCTGATGAGCTGAAGAAAATAGAAATAAAAAGTTTAATGTAATTTTTTCCCAAGGATGTATGTTGAAAATCAGAATCAAAACACTTTTACATGGTAATAGAAATCCCACATTTTAATACATTGCCATGCACATAAGGAATCAAGTAATGCGGAATACAAAATAGTCAAGTGTACAAAATGAAAGCAGATTTTTCAGGCCTGCTAGGGATCATGCTCACAGATACGAGGGGGAAAAATATGTACAGTTTCATCTCTATTAATTTAAAAAGAACCATGCCCCCCAATTCTCTTTGAGGACAGCAGAAGGAAAACAGAAGGAAACATTATAAGAAAATATAAAGGAGACCCAGAGGGAATTGGCAAGTTGATAGCTGCTTACGAAATGGAAATCGGTGGTTCGGAATTGTGGTGCACAATAATTCTTATGTTTAGAGAAAAAATTTCTAAACATTTCATGCCCTGGAAATCCAGGGAATGGAAAAGGAACATCCAACAGAAAAGGCACTCTTATTTCACCGCGTAACTTGTTTGTGCTAAGTCCAGCCTCAGGAGTTATTCCGGGGTGCATAGTGACGAAACCCACAGTTGTGGGCATGAATAAAGAGAACACTTATTTAATGAACCACTCTGAGGGGACTTGGAATTCAGACTGCTGGTTTAACTACTCACTCAAGGAAGCTAGGAAAATGTCTAACATCTACGCGGGCTTTTGTGCTATGTGTGTTTTTATAGCCACATTCGTTAGTATTGATAAAAAAGTGAACCAGTTTTTTTTTTTTTGTATCACATTTTTTCTCCTTCATACACTATTGAGAGCACTGGTCTTATATTCATTTCACATTGTGTGATTTTTCTTCTTTCTTTCTTAGTACAAATACTAATACACTGTATAGCTCTTCAAGAAGTTCGATGTGGCTTTTTGGCTCCTGTGACCCTCGATTTGCCAGTTTCGCACATGTGTCTGTCTTCTCCTACCCTGCGATCGGAGATCTTCGCCTGCACGGAGCCAAGCCCGAGGCTTTCTCCCTCAGCTCAGCGGCAGGGCTCTGACCCCTGGGGAGGTGGAGGACTGGGGATAAATGAATTCCTTGGCTGCGGGCTCTGCAGAATAGCTCCCAAATATATTGGAAGAAGTGTGTGTGGGCAAAATGCTGCTTACTACTTTCTTATTCTTTCGTTCCTTTTTAAAATCCCGAAATGGAGCCTATGAGAAGCAGAAAGTAAAGGAGAAGACTCACTGATTTAAACCTGGAGCCCTCTCGCCATGAGAGTTACAGAGATGGTGGTGGTACAGGACAGCTTCTCCCCTCCGCTCATTTTAGCCTCCAAACAGCCCTGTTGGCTAAGGTGGGGCAGCTGGCCTTGCAACCAGAGGGGCAGAGGTCCAGAGAGATAGGAGATTTCTAATGGATTCACCTATTCTCCCCCTTTATCAGAGCAGTGACTGTGTCCACAAAGTCCCAGGAATAACTCAAGTACATACACCACAAGAAATCAATAGTTTTTTTTTTTCTTGAGTACTTTTGGCTGCTAATATGTAATTTTGTAAGGACGTTGATCTTTTCCAAAATTTTGTGTGCAGCTCTTTCATTTCCTGCCTAATGATATTAACTAGTTGAATTAACTGGAGCTCCAGGAGTATGATTCAGTGACATAAGAGTTCTGGTGGAATTAGTTTCAAAACATTTGTGCTGGCTCGGCTTCCAGCAGACGGGTTACTTCTGTGCCAACCATGACCGAGACGCGCACAGCAAAGTCGAGAGCATGGCACTGTTCAGCTCTCTGCAACGTGAGCTCCTTTCACTGGCTCAGCCACGGCCTCCTCGAATATGGCCTTGTAAGGATAGCCTTTTTCTATGGGCGGAGGAAGGGTAGTGGTGGGGAGATCTTGCAGAGCCCCAGAGAGACTTCAAATTGCCTAAGTATGAGGCTAAACAGGTGGAACCCCAACTAACCCCTGTGGTGGCCAACACTCCCTGAAGTGGGTACGGCTTCTCTTTCTGGTGATTGGAGGTGGGAGTGGAATTACAATAAAAAAGGACAAAGATGCCAGTGTTCAAACATGAATAACCCTCCACCCCCATTCTCTTTAAGTTTTCATCCATAAACAGGGTTTTTTTTTTCATGCGAACCTGGTTATGCACTTCGAAACCTCTGCAGCTGGCATGAAGGTAAGCACACTCCTGGTCTTTCCTTGAACGTGTTGTATGGGGACTTGGCGTGGGAATTGTCTAAAGCAGCCATAGAGTGAGCAGGCAGCTCCCAATGCAAACACAAATGCAGCTGAGTATGGTTTAAAACTAATGGAAATATATATGAAGAATTAGAACTGATTTAGAGATCGTCCGCTCAAGGGCCGTGATGATGCTCAGTCCAAATCATGATTTTGCAATGATGCTTGAATAGGGAGTCTACTTAGAGCTTCCAGAAGTGTCTTTGTGGTATTTGCGCTATTCTGGAGGGAGGCCGGTCTCCCTTCAGGCAGATGGAAGAAGATCACCATCAGTCTGCGGAACGGGATGGGAGCAACCACCAGAGGCTTGAGGCATTTAATGGCAGGCAATTTCTTCTTCAAGGTTATGTCCCCAAATCAGTTCCCCCACCCCGAAAGAAGGAGTGATCTAATAAAAACCCCTCATTTTATAATGCTTTAAAGAGTAACGCGTTTGAACACATTTTAATAGAATCTGGGGGGGGGTGCTAATTAAATACAGGCCACAGAGCAGACCTGTGTGCTCTCAAACGCCAGGCCAGCTGAGAGCTCCGCCTTCGGCAGCGGCTTGCGCGACAACGCGGCAGAGCCACGGGCAAGCAGCCCGGTTATTTCCTCTGATCCAAACGATTGAAATTTAAAAGGCTATAAACAATGCAGAAGACAACAAGCAGAACTTTAGTGTGTTAAATGTTTTAGGTATGAATTTCTAACTTTGGATGAATTTAACCATCTCTTTGTCATTCCCGTAGAAAACAGCAGGGCTGTTTCTGTCATGGTGCACTTAGGCAAAAAGGCCTTTAGAAGGCTCCTGTAAATGTCTGAGGTTTGGAACACAACAACGACGGAGCAAGCCATTAAACAACTGAAACCCCCACACCGTTGACTCCAATTCTGAAGAGGATGTTGTGTAATCAGAAATAATGTCCGCATATCTCCAACACTTAATATTGTGTCAGCCAGTCAGCTGCAACTCCACGCAAGTCATATGGTTACTTTGAAATTTTATTATTAGCTGTATGTTGCTGGTGCCTTCTAGTGCTTGATGTAATTGGGTAAAGGAGGCTCTGAAGTAAGAAGGCTTGGAGCTCTTCAAGATTTAAAAGAGCCCTATGTGGCTAATGAAACCCCAGATTTACAAAGCAAGTCACTTCTCAGGCTTCATGCTGTCAGGCCGAAGGTCTAGAACAGATCCACACTCAATGGCTCTTCCCCCTTCTATGTGTCAGAGGTGAATTGCATCCCCAAAATGTTAGATCTCAGAAACAGTGCTTGCCCCCAGCCCAGAATTTTCCCTGCAGGGCCAGATAAAGGCCAGGAAAAGCAGTATGGGGACCATCCCTCTAGCCACCTTCCCGTTCGAGAATTCCCCGGGAGATGCCTATTTTGCTCTTGCTGTGGCACAACCTCACTGTGCACGTGGCCAGCTTTTTCTTAAGCTTCCTTTAGCTTTCAAAAGCATGCTCCCTGTCTCCCCACTCGAGTAAGCCACAAGAGCAAAATGATGGAAATGCAGCCCTCTTTGACCTTGAAGTTGTGCCGCGGTGCCAGAAATCAAGCACATTGATAAAAGCAGAATTCCTCAGACAGTTTTCTAGCTACAGGATTAGATACAGATCTAAGGAGGCGGAAGGGCAGCGCTTGTCTTTGAAATGGAGGTCCCCCAGCTGTGCCCTGAGCAGAGGCAGGTTCTGGTCTGTCCTCTTTCATGATCTCATGGGTCTTGTTTTGATTAGTAGCGCTGACCAGCCAACACCTGGAGATGAGATTCCATAGCCCACTAGTATTTGGGCCACAAGCTTAAGATGGAATTACTAGTCAGTATTGGGGGGAAAGGTGATGATTATCTTTTTCTGTTTGAGTTCTTTATAGAACACTTGAAATCTACCCTCAGAACTATGTTAGAAGAAAAGATTTTTTAAAAACCACAAAACAAAGCAAAAAAGTAGGGTGGAGGAGGTTGTAAGAAAGGTGAATAAAAGCAGCCTTTAAGGCATAAAGAAATGTGTGTCATTTTCAAAGTTTAGATGTTCAGAAAGAGACCATGGCAGCCCTAAGTCTAGTTGTCAAGTAACAAAATTGCCCTAAAGAATGTGGAGAAAAACATCACAAAGAATGGAGCTGCTAATGCACTGGAAAGAGATTTTGGTGAAACTGAAGTGCTAGGGGGTCTTGAAAACATTTCTTCCATGAGACTTTTAGTGTTCCTACCCAAAATCAATCAGCCGACATCTGCAGACAAAGAGCGCATTGGTAAGGAACAAAGGGGCAAATACATTTGACTTTATCCTGAGTTCATATTCTCACGTGAGGTTGACATTCCTTTCCTCCTTGAACATTAACAATGGCAGAACTCCCTCAGAACTAAGGACTACGAGCCTCTGTCTGGGCAACTGAGAAGCGACTCTGGAGGGGCCCGCACGCCGTTCACCATATTTATGCATGTTTTGGAGGTAGCGGTCAGGTGTGTGGTATCACACCTCACAGAACCTGAGCCGGGACCTGAAGATGCGTCACTGCCCACAAAGAAAGTTCTCGGGGTCTCCATCCCCCTGGGTCTGTGATAAAACACTGGAGTGATCTGCTTGCGCCCCAGCAGAACCTCCATGTTCGATACATTTATATTCAGTTCTGTAGCTGGAGCAGGCTAATCCCTTTGGCACCCCGGGGAGTCTGAAAATTATTCATTTCTGCTTATTCGTAAGAGTGCCTTTTCTGTAAAGTGTGGGTGTCAGCCTTTTAATAAAAGGTGTAGCACAGGTTTAAGGAAAAGTTAGGTGTCAAGAGTTTACAGTCCTTAGGTGTCAACATATGTATCCCGCACCTCCCTGTCTCCTGCTTCCTACGAACCAAAACTCACCCCGGCCATTTCTGAACTTCTGGGAGGTCAGCCTGCCCACATGTATCTTGGGAAGAAGGTTCGGCTCAGCAGAAAGTCACCGTGGGTAAGTGTGGATCGACACGTGACAAAGAATCCCGAGCCCGCGAATGGCATCGTTGCTCCATTTTGCCAGTTTAGCTCACAACTGCTCAGATTTTATGTTATCGTGTTTTCAAAACTATCCTCCAAAGTGATTTCAAACTGAGGCGGGCAGTTTGGTGAACAGTCGTAGTTCATCTGCAAATTCGTGATACTTGCCAGGAGTTAAGGCATTTTTAGAGAAGCCATCACCAACTGAGCTCCTTCATCGTTGTCTTTTTCCCCCCCTTTCCCATCTCCATCTTCACCCACCATCTTCTCATAATTTTCCAGCACTCTCTTGACTCTGAAAAAGCTAGGAAATTCAACTTATTTAATTGTTCAGAGCCCGTTTCACAAAAGCCGCAGGATGAACCATCATCATTTAACGAACGTCTGCGCCATCAAGCATGTCCAACTTTCCACAGGTGTTCGCTGTGGTCTCCGAATATCCCTGGCTAAATGGTCTTTGAATGTCCCTGGCTAAACCAATTAGTTCCCAGCTACACTGTCTCAGCACCTGGCAGTATTTCTTTTGATGCGTCAGGCCCAGTTCTGTGTCCCTAGGACTAGTGGTCGAATTGGAGTTTCAGAGAATCTAGCATCATAATGAACAGTTGTGTGTCTATAAAGAATGGGACTAGAGGTGGCCAGGGTTACAGGAAGCTCGCACCAGCTGTATCTGGGCCCTGGGAGGGCTGGATGCACATGGAGGGTGTGAAAAAGTGGCCTGAGGCCGTCTACCACCTCTTCCCCGCTGCCTTCTTTTTCAGGCACTCAAACTGCCTGCTCCCATGTGCATTTTCTCAGGTGACTCTGGCAGCGGGTGAATGCTGTTTTCATTATGGACAAGGTGGGATGGGGATAGGGTTGGGAGGTGGAGATATTTCACAAGGGTGGGGAGAGCCTGCCTTGCACAATCTTGCCGCCCCAGCATAATGTTTGGCACACAGTAGGTGCTCAGCAAATGCTGGCTCAATACAGGGAGTGAAAGGAGCAGGAAAGCCTGCTGTTGGAATTGAAACAGAGGAGGCGGGCAGTGGAGGCTGGCATGCTATGGACAGGGGCGTTGGCAGCCAGGGCTTGGCCTTCTAATTCTGAATTTGTAAAGAATTGCGGTCTGCTGAGGTCCTGGCGGCCCTGTTGCTGCCCTGTTGAAGGGCCAGGCCTCAGTGGCATCTGAAACTCCTCTGAGTTCTCTCTTAGAAGTCCCCCTCCTTTGGCACAACAGCCTGACGGGCTTGTGGTGAGTCATCCTGCTGGGTGGTTCACTCCAGTCACGTTTGGATCTCTCGCCTTCCCTGTCCAGTTTCCAAATCTCATTGTAAGCCCTTTTTTTCCCAATGGGCTATGATTTCCTGAGACCCCCCCAGGGGAGGCAAGATGCAGGAGAGTGTGTGTGGAGACCCCCTAAAACGCAGAGCTTGCTTGTGCTGGCATAGCCCCAGAGGTGTTCTGCATATTTATAGAAAAGACCTTGGTGCCTGACAGTCCCAGGCTGAGACCAAGGGCGCACAGAGCATACTTTGCCGAGATTTTGATTCAGCCAAATTTATATTCTCAGGAAAAAAAAGTGCTAAAACATTATGTAGGATGAGTCAATATGGACATTTTTCTAATGCTTAAAGATAAGCAATAACTGGATTGACCTTTTTTCCAGGACTGTGCTTTGTTGTAAGACATAGTAAAAAAAAAAAAAATTACTTGTGGCTATAATCCCAGAAAGGATTAACAGGGACTGGTAGGTTCTCTGTTGAGGAAGAAACCTCGTGCGAGATTGGATCGTTTTCCTTCTCTAGGCATGCAGGAGTCACTTGCTGTGTTCTTTGCTCCAGAGAGCTGTGATTCGAACTTGACTTAGAAGGTCTTCCAAAGTTTTAAGTGAGACCACACAGGAAAACTGCATTCTGCTGCCCTTAGCATCAATCTACCATGGTCTTTGATGAAAAGAAGGCCATTTCCCCCTTTTTTTTTCCCTTTGAAATAACTCTTCTACAGACTGAGAGGGTATGTTCATTGGCCAAGAAGCTTCCTGTGTTTGAGTGGCCATGTGTGCAAGTGGTAAGTTGTGCCTGGGTGCAAGGAACTAGGAGCTAAGACATTACAATCTGCCTGCTTCTACTTCCCTTGGGAAACCAGTTGTTCAGTGAAGTGATGAGATGTTAAGTCTAACAGTACTGTGGCCATATTTACACTGATCTACCATAAACGACTGGGGACACGTTAGGCATGAAGTTTGTCTTGGACAGTCTGAGCCAGAAATAGGACAGGATTCATAAAGAAAAAAGAAAACCCTTGTTTTCTCACAGGTAATGAACGTGCTGATTCATTTTAGTGTCATGTTCTCCTATAAAGTGCTTAAGAATTGGACAGAATACCTTTAGATGTCAGAACTAACATCACTGAGACATGTTGACATTCCTACCAGGGCATCACATGGTAAACACTTCCACCGGGACTGCAGAACTGCTGTAATTTTTTTCGAACACATCATGCCATCTGCACACATAATAAAAGAATCCAGTAGTTGCCATGCTAAAACAGGACTTGTCGTGAAGGGCACGGACAGCTCCCCAAGGGTGCTGGAGTGATGCACAGTGATGGAGACTGGAAGCAATTTTCCAGCTAATGGTCTGCCAATGACTGCTTGCAACGACTTGGCACTGCATGTTATGCACCTCATTTTAAAATCCACAGCAAACTAAGATCTTAATCTTGATGGAAGGGGTGTTTTCTCGTCTTCTCCGGTTAAGCTGGTCAGTCTGTCAAGGCTCCAAGGTATCTTCTGGCAGGGCCATGAGTTGGTGTTTCTGTGAAGAGCCGGCGGCAGGACAGCAGCTTGGAAGGCTCACCACGTTCATGGAGAACCCTCGAGTGAGGCTGCAAGAGGAAACAGGGGAAGGCACAGTCAGTTATTTCTTTACGTTCCCAGGTTCTGGGATGAAGCAGTCATGCTATTCCAACCAACCCTGAGGTTCTTAGGTCAGAGAGAAAGTGCTAGCGAAATTACTGGTCACTCCAGGACAAATCACGGTGGCTTGGATTCTGGAAGTGTCCTTTCACCATTTGGTAAGCATAGAAGACAGCCCATCTCAGGGGCAGGCAAGGTTGCCCGTGTTAACCTAAGAATAAAAGGCTTTCAAAGTAAGAGGCGGCCAGCATTTGTTTGAGATTAAAAAATAAAAAAGAGTAAGCTATTCAGCAGAGCACGGATTCAGGCAGAAGCCCAACTGAGGTTCTGACCAGTAGGCCAAGGCAAGGGGTAGTTACGAGAAAGGGAAGGGGACAATGATTTCAACAGAAGAATGCATTTCTATTGGTGCAGGGGAGTTCACAGAGGGATGCTAATTTTAAACAATGATTTTAATGTTCAGTCCTGTTGTCAGCAGTGAGTAGTTGTCATGTCTGCTTTCTTGTTATCTTGCAAGCAGTTTCTTGGAGCACAGTGTTGCTTTAGGCCCAGTTTAAAGTTTATTCCCCACTTCCAGATTCCTAGGTTTGAGGCATAAGATGCGCAAGGCAGTTCTCTGGCATGGCAGGCCTGGCTCTACTTAGGGTGGCTCTGTTTATTCTTATTTTGTGACACCTGGAAGCGAGGGCAAAGCCAGACCTCTGCAACTGGCATTCAGCCCTGATGGGGCTGTGGTTTGGGAAACCATTTTGTAGATGGTACGGTTTCGTGAATGTACTTAATCTGGAACGAGATCAGATTGAGTATGGTGTGAGGCATTTGGTGGTGGTGGTGGTGGGGTGTTCATCCATCAGGGAGCTTTCCTGGCGTGAAACCCAGAAGGAAATGTTGGAAACAGTGCGGCTGGAGCTCCTGAGTTTGCTAGTTGAAAAGTCCGGTGGCTGAGCAGGTTAGAGACTAGACAGGGAAAGTCATTACCATCTGGCCAGAGACGGAACTACTTGGATTGCAGCTCTGCTTTTGACCTTGGGAATGCTGGTATGGGTCTTTATTGATTTTTCTAAATTTTCTATCATTTTATCTGAGTTCTACCTATAGTTCCTGTGTCCAGATCATCATTTATTAGTTAATATAGGCATGGAATCTAATGATTTGCTCAGAAAAATATCAATATTAGCTTTGTTTAAAACATAAGACTATTGTGCAGTGAGAGCAGATAGCAAGATTTCTTGATGTTAAAAACAAATCTACCTAGGTTTTCAAACTGGCTTTTCAAAACATGAGAGAATGCACAATTTATAAGGATGTGTTTGATTAGAACTTGCTATTTTTGAGAAAATGCAAAAACAGATGGTATTATTTAAGCATATTAAATATAATGTAACATACACTACTGATAAGCCTGTAATGAAGTAGAATACTAATATATTGCTGGTGGCACTGTAAACTGGGGAAACAGTGTCAATTTATTTAACAACTATTAAAAATTCACATTCCTTGACTAAGTGATCCTTTTCTAGAAGTATATCCTAAGGAAATAATCTTAAAAAATGAAAGGAGCTATGCACACCAATGTGTAACTAAAAGGTTATTTATAACAGCGGAAGCACTGGAAAACAACAAGTCTCCTAAATTATGATGTGTTAACAAGACAGATGATTACATGGCCATTAAAGTAATAATTATGATGATTAGGTAGCAACATGGTAAACAGTTATGATATACTACAATACAAAATGTGCACATATGCACAGAAAAGAATTGTAAGTGAAATAATGAAAATGCTAGAATTTTTATTATGGTCATCACAATATTTTGCAAAGCCACCATAAAAATTAGGCTCACAAGGTTGCAGATATGACCCATGAACATTGACCAACCAAAGCAACCTTGGTTGTTTTCACTCACTAAGAGCACCTTGCAGATAAACAGTGTACCGTTGCATTAAGAGACAGTACTCTAGTATCATTGAATGGGGCGGGTGCGGGGCGGGCAGAAAACGGCCTGGGTACCAACAGTCTTCTGTCCAGATCGGCCTGCAGGGGAGCCCGGACTCAGAAAGGTTCCTAGGAGCCTGACCTAGGACAGCAGCCCGAAGAATTTTTGCTAAAGTCAGCTCTGGGAAATGTGTGACTTCGGAAAAGGGTTACTGACACTATCCTATAAAATAAAGTTGGCAACTGAATAATGACACTAAAAAAGAGTGAACTTTGCTTATCTACTACACCTTGGATCCCAAGTCGGGGTCAGTTGACGCTTCTCCAAATAACCGCATTTTCCACATGAGCCTCCAATAGCTGGTGGAAAGCAACGTCGTCTAACTTTAGCATATGATAACAGTTACGACCGCGGACACACACTGAGCCCATCATACTTTAAAGGTCCTCGCACCTGTGGCTCCCGCGTACACTTCCTAGCAGAGGTGACATTACCCCCAGTTTATGGATAAGACAACTGCAGCCCCAAGGTATTACTTGTCCATGATCACAGATTTGAGAAGATCTCATCTGTTGCTGACTTAGGTGTGTCCCAGTCCAGTGACATACAGGAGTGACAGGGACAAATATATAAAGTATAAGCATTCAGAGCCTTTCCCATGCTCCAATCTGCTAAGCAGAATTCTGTATTTATTTATAAGCCCTATCACCACAATACAGGCCCTGCTGGGTGGGGAAGAAAACTGGAGGCTAAATTAATAAATATTAGAAAGAGCAGAGAGATAGTCCTACAAAACCTGAACACATGCAGAAGTATTGGCCACAGAGAGACAGATTGGGGATTTAGGGAGAGACAAAGGACATTTGGGGTGATGGCCACCAAATGAGTGGGACCTTTAGAAGAGAGATGGGCACAGAGAAGAGTGTGCTATGGCATAATGTCCATAGACCATCTATCCCTGGAATCAGTCCAGTATTCATTGCTCTTTGATGCTTTTGCAGTTAGCTGTGTTTCTTTTGAAAGGGTCACCATATTGAGTTGAGCTTTGAGTGGGAGCAAGAGGCCCCTGTTTACTTGGTTGTATGTGCAAAGCATGTGGCTACTGTAAGGCTTAAACATCTGTCTTTTTGTCACAGATGCATCGGGACAGGCTCTGCTGCCATCACTTTGCTAGAGATTTTTTAAATCTGCAATAGGAGTCAGGTATGTAAAAGCCACAAGAGGTTGAAATGCAAAACAGCAGTCTGTACCAGACAGCTCTTCCTCTTTGCAAAGGAAGCATGATCTTGGAGAAAGGACACTTTCTGCGTTCTGTCTCCTGGGCATCAGCCATCTCAGATGCCTTCTAGCTGCTCACACGTACTCGGTTATGCAAAGCCTTTGTACAATCTTCCCTCTGGCTTAGGATGCCTTCCTTGAACACCCGCAAACACTACCGAACACCTACCCCTCCATGTTTCAAGACCACCTCCTGTGTCACATTGCACACGAAGCCTTCTTTCCCCCAGATGCCAGCTGACAACTTCCCCCAACATGCCAGGACGTCATCTGAAACGTTTACCATCAAACCCATCATGAACACTTTAACATATCCGTCTCTCCTCCTACATTTTTTGAGTGGGATGCCCTGCCTTCTTTTTGTGTAACTTTCTAATGCACAGCAGTGCCAGGTGTACAGGGAGTAACCTGGCTTAAATAGTTGTGATATTAATGAAGGGATGATGCTGAAGAGAAAGAGGGTTTTTTTTTTGTTTGTTTGGTTGGTTTGCTGAATTCAATACCTGATTTCACTGGAGATTCCACGCTGGAGCTCAGGCCAGCCTACAGAGAAGGCCACTGCTCTGGTTTCCTTCCCCACATGAAAGGCCTACTCGAGGAAGCCCCGGTGCCGGCCATGTATGGATGAGCAGCTACCAAATGGTAAAGGGCTCTTTCCCAAATCTTTGTTTGATGGGCCAACATTCCTCACTCAGGCATTCTGGGAACCAGTCTCCTCTTCGGTCTGGTGGCTTTGAAGTCTGGATGGGTAGGGAAGCATTAGCGTCCAGTGATCAAGAGCAGGTGCTCTGGAATCAGGGGGATCTGGGTTGACATCCTAAGCTCATCACTTCCCAGTTCACGAGGTTGAAACATGGATTTCTCGGTGTTTTCACCTTTAAAATGGTGATCATAATCCCCACCTTCCCGGGCCGCTGCGATGATAAAATGAGCTTGTAGAAAAAGCATTTTGCATGATGTTTAGCCAAAAGTATCTGCTAAGTGATGGTTACTATTTATTATTATTATGACAAATTCCCTGAGTTTCCCAGAGAAGCTAGAGATACAGATGGGTCAATGTTCTAATTCCAAACCTTGGGGCCAGGAAAAAGCAGCAGCATGCCGGGAGGCCAGGCCTTTGTAGCTTCCAGGAGAGAGAGAACACTCTTCTCGCCCACCAGGCTGCTGTCCGCATGGGCTGGCTCCCCCCAGGTTAGCGTAGCCAGGAGCCCACAGTTCCTTAAAAAGGGTGTTCACAACAGAGGCAGGACGGTGCCGGCCTGGAAGGCAGGGCCAGCCTTGAAGAGGGTTCCAGAACATATTTGGGACCGACTGTGTCCCGTTCTACTTACCCCCGCTCCAGCTGCAAGGGGCTGAAGGGACTGGTGTGTCTGGGGAAGAAGTAAAGATACACTGTGTGGGAAGCCATGCCTCTATGGGCTGAAGGCGAGAAATAAGACTTCCTTTTTGAAAAGGTCGTGTGGTGTCTTCCATTCAAAAAGACGAGCCGTATCTTCTATCTGTGTCTTTATGTGACTCAGATTTGAGGAACTTGGGGCGGGCCTGATTTGCATATCGATTTGGGACTATTTTTATAAGGCGTTCAAGGCACATTCCACAGGAGTGACAGCCATGGTGGCCTCCATATAACAGCCAATAATAAGCAGAACTAACATTTACTCATCAGCTACAATGGGTTGTCACTCATTGAATCCTCATCGCCAGCTTTGAGGCCTGAATTGCATTATCCTCATAACGTACCCGGAAAAAATGAGGCCAAGGTCATTAACTTGTTACAGCCATGCTGCTAGCAGGCATAGAGCTGAGACTAGAACCCAGATCCATTCTCACCGCAATAGTTTCCTGACTCAATAAGAAATGCATTAGGAAAGCAAATTCCTTAACTCCAATGAGAACATAGAGAAAGCAGGTAGCTGGGTTTGTATACAAGAATGCTCATCAAATATGAATCCTATACATAAAGTGCCTTAAATAAGAGGTTTGGCTTAGAGAAAATATATTTCTATTTAACAGCTAAACTCTTTCCTGTGTTTAGAGCAGTGGTTCTCAGCTGAGTGCAATGGGGCCCCCTAGGGCACTTCTGGCAACGTCAGGAGACATTTTTGGTTGGCACAACTTGGGGGCTACTCCTGGCATCTCACGGGTATAAGCCAGGGACCCTGCTACACATCCTAGAGTGCAGAGGACAGCCCCCCACTTCAAAGAATTATCAGGCTCAAAAAGACAACCGTGCTGAGGGTGGTTTAGAGGATACAGGTCCTGGTGTACCTTCTACTCCTGGTGGCGAGCCAAATATATCACTCCTGAAATAGGCCAAGACAATAACCCACGTAAGCCTGCCTCCTGTGTGCACAGGAAACAAGGCTAATTTCCAACCACACTCCCCTCTTCTATTCATCATTTGCTCCTTTTATTTGATTTTTATATTCAATGTAATCAAAACCTCTAATACTAAATCATTTTCTAACTTTTAGAACCCTCACAGGCATGCCATCGTAAGAACCACGATTGGATGATTTAAACAGGGATGCTCAATTAATTAATTAGTATGTATGAGGGAAGTTAGGAGATAAAAAAAGGACAAAAGAAGATTTATGTGGCAATAAAACTAAACTCTGCTACCAGCGCTTTAGTGGGAGAAGTCACATACATTCTCAGTTGCGCTGGTTTCATTTCTGCCACTACCTGTCCCCCGACAGCTGGGGGTGTTTGTGCCTGAGAGTGTGATTAAGAAATCAACCCTGTCCCCCACCTGCATGAAGACTGAGGTCAGAATCTCCGACATGATAAGTTTTGGGCTAAGGGCAATAAAACAGGTGACACATGCAAACCTGTGACTTCTTCTAGCTCCTAGTAAACTGGAAACCACAATGACTTGGTGGTGGCTAATTTTATGCGTCAACTCGACTGGTCCACAGGGTGCCCAGATGTCGGGTTAAACACTATTCTGAGTGTGTCTGTGAGGGTGTCTCTGGATGTGATTTACATTTGAATCAGGAGACTGAGTAAAGCAGATTGTCCTCCTTAATGTGGGTGGTCTTCATCCAATTACCTGAAGACCTGAGTAGAACAAAAAGCTGAGTTAGGGAGAACTGATTCTCTCCACCTGTTTGAGTTGAGACATCAGTTTTCTGCCCTTGAATTAGAACTTACACTATCAGCTCTCCTGGGTCTCCACCTTACTGACCGCAGATCTTGGGCCTTCTTAGCCTCCATAATTGTGGAAGCCAATTCTTCTCTCTCTCACTCTCTGGATATCTAGACACCTATCTATAGATACAGGTATATAAATGCATCTCCTAGTGGAGAACTGATATCTCATTTGATCTGTTTCTCTGGACAACACCAACTAATGGAGTCTACAGACAACAGTGACCATAATAGTAAACCCTATTGTTAACCAAGTACTTACCACGTACCTAGCATCATGCTAAGAACCTATGTCCATTTTGTAGCAACCTGAGGAGGTAAATACCATGACCTCCCTAGAGGCAGACTTCAGAGAGACTGTGGGTTCATTCCAGATCACTGCAATAAAGTGGGTATTGCAATGAATATAGGGTCTCACCTTCAATTTGTGTAAAAAAAACCCCACAACATCTGTGAAGCACAATACAGTGAAGCACAATAAAGCGAGGCATGCCAGCACACAGATGAAGAAAGTCGGGCTTGGAGAGATAAACCTAATACAGGCTGTAGCCTTTAGGCCAGTCCGTGACCCTTGATCTAGTTAGGACATGTCAGGAGCCTGCTGACTCCAGAAGTGCCAAGCAGGAAATATGAGATCCCAAGGCCCCGTGGGAACATTCTCAGGTAATCATTTATTTAGGCCTAGCAGGATGGGGAGACCTTGGACTCTATCACCTACTCTCTCGGCCCTCTGTTTTATTTTTTAAATTAGAAAGTGATTGGCTCATGATGATGAGAGGAGCCTCTGCAGTTGGCTCTGTGGTCCTCATTGGCTTGGGTTGACACCTCTGTCTGGGGAGTTTTAGAGGGTTCATGAGATGAGTCAAGGTGGACCACCACCACCACCACCACACACACACAGGAAGATAAAGAATGCACTTGTGTGCAAACTGTGCATCTCTGTGCACTCAGCCCTAGGCAAACACCAGCAGCACTGTATTTGTTCCCTACAATTCAGCTACAAGCAAAGCTGCTAGTCTACACCATGAAGCTCCAAAACCTCTTGGAAACCGACTCTGGTTCCTGCGAGTTAAATTGAGTCCCTGGACTCCAGGTTTTTAAGAACTCTGAGGTTCTCAACCTTGACTGCATCAGACTCATCTCAAAAAGTTTCTTAAGTCCTGACTGATGTGGCTCAGTGGACTGAGTGTGGCCTGCGAACCAAAGGGTTCAAAGGGTCCGATTTCTGGTTGGGGCACATGCCCGGGTTGCTGGCCAGGACCCCAGTAGGGGGCACTTGAGAGATAACCACACATGGATGTCTCTTTTCCCCTCTTTCTCCTTCCCTTCCCCTCTCTCTAAAAAATAAATAAAATCTTTTAAAAAAAGTTTCTTAAATTTTTTTTTGGTCCAGCCTCTCTCCATTTCCATTGATTAAGAACATCCAGAGGGAGGTCTGGAAATCTCTATGTTTAACAAGCAGTGATTCTTATAAAAGCAGCTTGGCGCAAATTCATGGAAGAAACATCTAGGTCGTTTCCCCAGTACTTAAATAGTAGGTATTTGTCCTTCAGACAGAGAAAAATGTGTAGACAGCGGGGAAATTGGTTTAGAGTCTTGTTCACTCCATATAATAAAATATCAAGAAACCTGGATATACTCTAATGCAGTGATCCAAACAGCGGGTTTCAGAGTGGTGCAGACAGGCATGGCGAGACCCGAGCAAGCTACCCAAACCATACCAAGTGCTGGGGACTTAGGCATGTTCCATCACCCCATATTGTTTAGTTTCTACGGATTGGTTCATGCATCAATCACCCAAGCAAGGAAGCAACATTTATTCCGTCGAGCACTCGCTAAAATGTCCAGCGTTGCCTTGGGGGCCATGGGGCTTGGGAAGTATCGATCTGAATCACTGCATTTATCAGACCATATTCACCCAATGATGTGTAGGTCTGTCCCCAGATGAATGCTTCTCGAACTTTGTTGTACTTAGAAATCCCCAGGAGAGCTTGATAGAGCACAGATTTGGAGCCTCAAATGGAAAGAATCTAGAGTCGGTCTGTAAATGTGCGTTTCTAACAAGCTCACAAGGACACCGATGTTGCTAGTCTGGGACCACTTTCTAAGCACCACTGTTCTTCACCTGAACCTTCTTCAGTAAAGAGCATGACTTATTCTTCTTTCTGAGCTGTGTGGCAGTGTGCCTCAAATATCAAAGGTGCTCTGAAATGTTTGTTGAATGAATGAATGAATGTATGGCAAAAGCTACATGAGTGAGGTTTGCCGTTTCCTAAAATAAGGGCAGAATTTGTTTGGGGTGCATAACATTGTTCTCTAGTGAGAACTGATTTAAAATTTCAGCGTGTGCAAGTATCTGAACTCTATAAATTCTCAGTGACAGTTCAGGACACCAAATTCAGTCTCAGGGCATGATTTCCCCAGGAAAATGGAAACACCGCACTCAACCTATGGCCATGGTGAACCAGAAGCCTGCTGACAATTGTAGCTCCCACCTCACACCACATGAATGTGAGATGACATGTGGAACACACCTGAGAGAAAGCACCCAGGCCAGGTGCTCTCAGCAGGGGCATTTGTGCAGCCAATCAGAGGCCACCCCACTGACTCAATTCTCTGTGTTGGACACAGGCAAGCATCTCAAGTCATTAAATTCCAATGGCCACTCTACGAGCCCACAAAACCTTCCAGAAGAAAACTCTGTCTAGTGTCTAAAGAACAATGATTCTCATGAGAGAGCACATAAATACAATGTGATGTTTCATCCAAGATGCCACAGAAATTCCTCCCCATCTCCACAATGTCAGACCAACTGGAAGATCACACTCTGAGGGACTGTGTCCTAATTTCTTGCCTTGCTCTGTACCCTGCCTCACTCAGTCACAGAGCACGGTGCCTATGTATTTGTCAACTGCACTTACAAGTCAAGTTCCTTTTCCCTCTTTTTAAAAGAGTTCTATTCCCCTCTTTGTCTCTCTGTTTAATTTTATTCTAATCTCAAAGGCCTCTCTGTCGACCAGTCCAATCGCTTCTTCATGGACAAAAAAATGTTCTCTAAGTTTTGCTTCTTTAGAAAAAAGATATCCAAAAAGTTCTCCACATCTTGCAGCTTTTCTGAAAGAAGGAGCACGCTTTTTCAATGTGTATACAAAGTATACTTAGTGTTTCTCCTTTGCACGCCAGGTCTCCAGGGGCTACGTGTGCCTCTGAAACATTGCTATACAAGCTGGATGAATATGAACAAATAATGCTGATAACAATAACGGAGGTCACCATATGGAACCTTAGAGCGGAAAGATACTTCAGAGCAGGGCTTCTCACATTTTTATGCGACTATGAGTCATCTGGGAATCTTGCTAAAATGCAGACTGTGCAGGTCGAACAAACTCTCAGGTGACACAAATGCTGCTGGTCTTTGACCCACACTTCGAGTGGCAGCGCCAATGTGTTCCTGAATCTAGGGCAGCTCTGTCCCAAGAGCCTTCTGCTTTGGCCAATACGGCAGCTGTCAGCCACATGTGGCTACGAAACACTGGACATGTGGCTAGCGCTTGGCTGAAATGAGTTTTATTTCATTTTAATTCATTTACATTTAAATGGTTACATGTGCCTAGTGGCCACTGTATTGAACACCGTAACTCTGCAGAGTTGAAAACAAGATGGAGAGATTTGGTTAAAAGGCCTCAGAAAGAAGAAACTTTAAAAGCAAGGTGAAACCCCACATTTTCTCATCTGTGTAGTAAACATATTCTGATTCCCACTCTCCCCCATCCTGCTTTCTGGAGGGAGGGCTGGAGGCTTACCCTCTGCTCTCCACCATGTTCCCAGAATCACTCTCTAAACAAAACAGTAATTAGGAAAGACTTTATAAACATTCTGAAGTACAGAAGATTACCTCGTTTACATAAAACCTTTTGACTTGGCAAAACCTAACAAAAAAACCTTATGAGAAATAGTTCTTTTGTGCCCTGGCTGGGTAGCTCAGTTGGTTAGAGCATCGTCTCCACACGCCAAGGTTGTGGGTTTGATCCCTAGTCAGGGCACATACAAGAGTCAACCGACGAATGCATAAATAAGTAGAACGACAAATCTCTTTCTCTCTTTCTCTCCCGCCTTCTTCTCTCCCTCTCTAAAATAAATAAAAATAGTTCTTTTGTTATGAGTCCTTTTTATCTTGGGGGTATGTCTAGCAAGATTCTGAAGACAGGCTCCTAGGTTATTTCTTTGTTGTGGGTTTTTTTGGCCCTTTGGCCTGGAACACAGGCGAAAACACAAATGGTCCAGACATTCCAGAAAAGCTTAAAAAAAAAAAAAAAAAAAAGAGCTCGGTTCAAGTTGAGTTTCCCCAAACGAGAAAATTCTGAGGGTAGGGAAAGGGTAGGCTTGAGTTCTGTCCAACTGTATCTGTCAGCTCACAGCAGGCTGTAGTGTATATTACAGCTAACCAGCTTTGGGGAGCTTCCCTGGGCTGGTGAATATTAATTTCCATTGAGGAGAAAGTTATGAGGCTTGGATGTCTTAATGATAACAGATAATTTCTCTGGGTTGGCAGAGCTACAAAGTGCATTGCTAAGAAAACGGCATGAATTGGGCTATTTCTTTTGTGTACACAGTTTTCCCTTAAAGAATCCGCTTGGGATGAGTTGCAAACCTGCTTGGGGACCTTGTGATTAATTGCTTGAACTGGCTGGTGGCCATCAGCATGATCTTGCAATTTACAAGGTTCCACACAGAACTATGAAACTGAAGGTTTAATGGGATTTCAGGTAATAGAGCCCAGATGTCCAAGACGATGATGTTTGAAATTACACTGTTTGCAAGGCTGCAGGGCGTAAACCTTATTTATTTCTTGCTTAGTCCATGTTCCTGTTCTCATCTTTATGTCATCTTGTACCAGTCAAATACTAAGGCCCTCATCTTGACATATGAGAGGCCATTCATAGACCTCACCTGTGGCCAACAGCCTGGAGATACGTAAGCTCCCTAACCTTCCTGCCCAGGCCCTTGGGATTACTTTTCAGCCAAGGATATGGTAATCAACAGCCCTACCGCCACCTCACTGCTATGCAGCACTTAACTTCCAAATTGCTTTCACACATATAATTGCATTTTATTCTGTCAGGGTCCAGGAGAAATGGGCTCAGACAGGTACTATTATCTCCATTTGGATGAGGAAACCAAGATACGCAGAAGAGAAGGGATAATAATAGTTAAACATTTGTGGAACCCTTATGTGCCGTGAAGTACCATTCCCATAGGGTTGCTGTGCCTCATTGCCTTTCAGCCTCATAAGAGCTTTGAGGTTGGGGTGATTATCAGCTTCACTTTGAGGCCGAGAAGACTTAGGCACACAGAGGGTGATCCCCCTGCTAATAACTGATGGAGCCACAATGGAAGCTGGTCTCTGGCCCTTAGTTACTACGAGCTGCCACCTCCCTATGGAAGTACGGTCAACATCACAGACAAGTCTGTTGCGGCTAACACAGCAAGCATTTCCTACCATTTGTAAGACAGAGGAAAAATCCCAGGCATGTCCTCCAACAAGAGGACCCTCTATCCCTACTCCCTGTCCTCCTCCAGAGCAGCGCCACCTCCTGAGTGTCTGAGAGGAGGGGCATTCTGCATAAGGACATCCCATTTGATAAGAATACTTGGCCTAATATTCCAGGACCTTTAGGATCATGCTTTAGCTGACCCTTCCAGCCTTGTGCACTCCAGACATGGTAATCCATGAAATTCATCCCATACCGCCCGTCCTTTGTTTGCATGGTTCCTCCTTCCTTCCTCATCATCCCACCCCAATTCTCTGCCTCCTACAAGGTCAGCTTGCAGTCCATTTCAGGAAGGCTTCCCCCATAGTCCCTTAAAGCCTCTCTCTCTGTTTGAAACTCCGGGCATTGAGTTTGTTGAGTGAATGGGTGAATAGTGGAATAAATAAATATCATTTCTCGATTGCTGTAGCAGGCACTATGTGAAACACTGGGGATATAAAGATGAATAACAAACAGCCCTTCTCATTGTCCTCAGGAAGCTCCCAGTCTAGTGGGAGATGCGGACGCAGGAAAACCACAGCTACAGAAAGCCCCGTATGCTGTTGCACCAGGGCAAGGTTCCGGTGGAGCAGTGAGGAGCTGGGGGGTGCCCTGCCCATGTCTTACGCACCCTCTCAGTTTGGTAAATTTCGTGTTTGTATTTTATGCATCTTTGTAAAGCCCCTGAGCAATCACCATGGCCTCTAAACTGAGCAAACGTGTATTGTAATAAATATTGACCCCTGCTGCTGCCCACAGTGGCCAGACAGAGAGGGGAGAGGAAGCTCCTGGTGTTTCCTTGGTGTCTGTGCACCGCTGCAGCCTGGGCCATTGGTTTCTTCCGCGAGGGGCCAAGGAAAGTTCAACGGACCACTTTAAAGTTATAGTTTGGGCAAGTCTTCCCCAAACCCACTCTTGTTCTCAAGGGTTTATTTAAAGTGATACCTATTTCAGAGCAGTTACTCTGATCATTTAGGAGTATGTGGCACTCGTAAAACACTGCACAAATAAGCCTTTTGATTAGTTGTTCATTTCAACAGGATCATAGGGGAACCTTGGGCAGTGGCCCAGTCCCATGAAAAGCTCTCTCTCTAGAGAGTTCGAGTTTGTTTTTGGGAGACTGCACCAGCGTTTCGTTCATATTTGTGAAGCTTGTTGGGGACAGTAGGTGGAATGGCTGTCACTGCACAACGCTCGTTTCTTCCCAGAACCAACAACCTGTGTCGCCCTATAATTTTAAGGAATCAGTGTGGGATAATGAAAAATAATAGGTTTTCCTACTTGTTAGTTTTGAGCCCAGTCAAGTTATTGGGCCTCTCTGAGCCACAGCTTCCTCATTTGTTAAAAGAGGGAATTCACGTGTGTGTTGCAGGTGATCTTGTAAGAACTACTATTTTTCACTGTATCCAAGATGCATTTTTTTGTGTGTTTAATGTACCACTCAGAAAGAAAAACAGAAACCCACTGCTAATTAAACTATGACACCAGGATTTCTTGATAGTCCTGGGCCAAGCTTGATAATAGTTTTTTGTTGCTTTATTCCTTTCATCTATTCAGAAGAACCTGGCAATTTCTCTGTCTTCAGGTACAAGCTTGTATACAACAGGCAACCCTTTTTCAAGTATCCCAGTAATAAAACTCAACGCACCTTCACATACCCAGGATATCGTTAGTGCAAAGCTCACAACTGCTGCTTTGCAAAAATACATGGAATTGAGGCCATGCCTCCAATGCCCCCCATTTGCCTCACTAATGTTGCTCTCTTTCTATGACCTTCGGCCTACAAGGTACATTTTTGTTTCAATGTCAAATTACAGTGTAATACTTCTCAAGCATTTTTGAATAGCAATTAAACTCACTAGGTGAAGTTCTAATAGCATACATAACCTGAGTGAGGTGATGAAAATATAAGTAGTCACAGCCAAATTCATGCATGCAGGACTGCACATGACCTACAGTGATTATAAGGCTGCCTAGATTGCCAAACGCACAATTCAAAAATGTTAAAATATGAAAACAAAGCACATCTCAGACACCATGTAAATACAGTAAATGAAAGAGCACGTACTCTGGGTCTTGTTCAACAAAACTCAAATCCCTTCCCATTGGATAAAAGAGAATGGTAAACCTCAAAACAGTGTGTGTGGGGGGGAGCAGGGCTGGCATATTTTTTCAAAGAGAAAATACTGGATTTAAATCTAGTTCTTGCTGGATAAAATTTCCATTTTGGAAACTATAAAACATTGAACGATCTCCAGAGAAATCAATGTGTTTTTGCAAATACTATATGAGAAATGGGGTCTCTTTGAGAAATGGGGTCTCTTTCCCTACCCTCTTGAATCTGGGCTGGGCCTGAGACTGCTTTGTCCGACAAAATAGGGCAGAAATGGCATTGGGCCAGTTCAGGGTCTATTCTTCAGGAGAACTGGAAACTTTAGCTTCCTCCTTCTTAGAACTCAGTCATTGTGCTATGAATAAGCCGAGGAGTTACATGGCTCACATGGAGGAGAACTGAGGCCCTAGCTGACTTTCCAGCTGAGCAACCAGCCATGTGCTCAGAGTAACTCTATAGCCATGTGAGTGTGCCCCATGGGGTGTGGGTCTCCCAGTCCCGGCAGGTAGCATGGCGGGGATAACAGATGAGGTTCTTGCTGAGCCTTGCCCAAATTGCAAAATCAACCAAATTGTAATGGCTGTTGTTTTGAGCCTCTAAAGTATGGGGTAGTTTGTTATGCCTCAGTAGATAACTGAAATTCAATACCTTGTTAATTGTCACAGATGTTCTCAGCAAAACCTGTTCTAGAATCTCAAGGAGCAGAACCTGGAAGTAGAACTACATCTCCTGACTCCTAAACTGAGACATTGCATAATTATTATTATTATTATTTTTTGCATAATTATTCTACATGCTGGAGTTAGTAAGGGATAAGTGTGGCTTGCAGGGCTCTTACTGCCTTATTCCTTAGCTCTCATGTGACTATATTATGAGAGGGATCTAGGCCAAGTTTAAGAAAGAAATAGGGAAGAATTAAAAAACATTCCAGATGGGGAAAAGTTTCAGTATAACACACACACTCGATCTTAACCTAACTTGGAATTTGGGAGCAGAGCTCATGAACTACATCAGATGTGTCTGTGATACTCCCCAGCCTGTGAAGAGACCTGTGGTGGCCTCCGGGAATAGTGTCCTTGTGGAAACCATAGCCACCGGGGATCCAGTTATCTCAGTCACAGATTATTCAGAATGGAATCCCAAGGACACAGAAATTACTTGTTGACAGACTAAAACGCAGGGAGCGGAATCAGTCATGTCCTTGTGACTGAAAGACTGTGCACAGGGACAGACGTCTGGCTGACCACAATGTCACTTTCAGCAGCAACTGAAGTATATTTCACAGGGTTGTTCACCTTCTATGCTAGGACGTCAAGATCTTTTGTTTCGACATCACGCAGCAGGTGTGCGGAGGACATGGTTCCCGCAGCACGTGACAGCTGACGGTGCGAGGGGGCGCCCATGTGAGCGACGTGATGTCCTAATGAGGCAACGTGGTCAGGCACTTCCCCCCCCAGCAGCACACTGCTCGCCTGAAAGGGGCTTCCGGAGGCAGGTCTTCTTTTTCTCAGAGAAACTCCAAATACCACAGAAGCAGGAAGCACTTTTTTTCACTAATATCTATTATTGTATGTTTTCCATGGACAACAGTGTGGTGATTGTGGGGGGATAGGTTATAAGGAGACTAAATGATAAAGGAAGCATTTTAATAAGTATCTTTGTATATGCAGGATGCTATCTACCGTGGGTATGGGTGTTAGCAACTTCGTGTTAAATTTATTTTGGAGATCAAAAGGGGGAGGAAAAGTAAAGAAAAAGTAATGAATTGCAGAAGCCTGGCCCATTTTGTGTAGGGGCATATGTACTGTAGTGTAATAAATAAACTGATGTGCACAACGAGAGATTTAAAAATTTCATTCAGGCGCTTAAAAGAATAAGTTTCCATAATCTGGAAAACTCTTAAGTGTTGGAGCTTATGCGGAATGTTTCTTGATAACCATCAGCCACACATAAATATGGTGTGAGACTTCAAGGAACCACTGACATGACTCTGAGTGAGCAGCATACATGCACTATTCTTCACTACATACTCCCTTCCATTACTTTTTCCTTTCAGTCCCTGGGTCCAGCTTTCATCTCTGAGGCCCTTGCAATAGTCTCTTATCTAATCTCTAACACTCTCTTCTTCTGCTCTAATCTACCCAAAACACTCTGACCAGATTAAGTCTCCCTAAAAAACCACCTGCCTTGCTCATCAGCACATATAAAGCGTATATCCATTATGCGCAAGAGATTGTGCTGGGCTCCGAGGAGACTAAGAGCTGGGTAAAGGAGTCTTTGCTTACCCAGTGCCTAAAGTACTAGGGGAGGAACAACAGTATACTAACAGTCCTTGCAGAAAAAAGGTTTATCGGACTTCCCAGAAGGAGTGACTGCTGTTGCACAGATTGGTCCTGGAGAGGGTGGAACTTGAGACGGACCTTGACAGAAAGAACAGAGGGGAAGGGCATTCTAGGAAGTTAGTGACGTCTGTCTCCATTCAAAGACCTCCTCTGGCTGCACATCCCTCACAAGGTCAATTCCACTGTCCAGGGCTGTGGCTGAGGCTCTCTGCAGTTGTCACCAACCCATCCGCCCCTTCCACCACAGGCCCCATAAATGAGTTCCCTCCTGATTACTCTCGGTGCTTTCCTGACTCTGAGTCTGGGGCACGCAATTGCTAATGTTTAGAAAAACTCTCTGCTCCCCTATGTTTATCTCAACTCTACCTGTTGACTGCGATCCAGCTTCTTCACGGGGCCTCACTATGGGGCTCTATTCCAGTTCTTGGTCACACAGGGTCCTATGGTGCACAACTGGCACGCTGCTCACACCAAACAAAGCTTGCAGCCCAGGAGCCGCAGCTCCAGCGTTGGTCTGTACCCAACAGACAGGTGCACCAATGACAGGCGTGGATATTAAATTGCTATAGGAGCCTAACTCCTCATTCACTGATTTACCTTTCCCACTGTGGACTGGCAATAGAGGTTCCCAGCCTGGCCCTGGGCTGCAGCCCACACGCTAAACAGCACGGCTCTAGTCTGACTACATCTCTTCAGCCCATGAATCTTTGAAAAACTTACTGTCCGTTTTAGGGGCTAAAGACTGGTGGCCTATTTGAATGAAATTTTGAAATTGGGAGATTTATACGTTGAAAAAACTGGCAATTGTGGCATCAATGCCCCCTGTTCACAAGTGGCGACACTGGCTACGGCTTGCGAGAGCTGCCTCGTTAGATGTGACGTGAGCGCCCCAGAGAGCGCTCCAGAGAGCGCCCCTGCACTTCCTGCTGCAGCCAGGCCAGCTCACCTCACTCGGTCTGTGCTTGCCTGACCCTGTAGGCGTTTGTGTTGGCCACACCAATCTATGATGTGCATTTTGCTACTTTAATTACAACATCACACATCCTAATTGCTTGCTGTGCATTTGTCTTGTGTTCACCTCTGGATGCACAGCCCTGGAGGGGAGCGACTGTGTCCCATATGTGTTCTCAGTCTCTCTTAGCAGACAGCACAGTGCTATGCACGTAACAAGCAAGTGCTTCGTAAATATTTTTTAAATAACGGAATGAACAAATAATCTCTTCTGCTGCGTTATAAATCTGAAGTACAAATCCTAAATCAAATGTACCAAGAAATTTTGTTAACACTCTTTGGTGGATTAAAGACAGCTGCCAATTCTTTGACACCACCTTCCAGTGAGAAATGGGGGTCTGCTTCTGCTCCCTGTGAGTCTCGGTTGGCCTCTAGCTGCTTTGGGCAGTGGAGAATGCTGGAACAGTACCATGCCCATCCTAGAGCTGGCCTGGATGGTCAGGCAGTTTCTGTCGCTCTGTTGAGAAGTCTGACTCTACCCTGCAGGACAGACGACGCAGAGAAGCCTTGAGAGTCTATGGAGAGGGGAGGCACCCAGCTGAGCCATCCCTGCCAAAGCACCAGGAGTGTGAGGAAAGCTCTCTTGGGCCATCCCTGTCCCGATGAATACCATGTAGGAACCACCTTCAATGCCATGTGAGGCTGCAAAGTTGCCCTGCTGAGACCTGCCCCAATTCTCAACCCTTGATATTGTGAGACATCACTGTTATTGTTTTAAGCCAGTACATCTTGGGGGGAGTGTGCTGCATAGCAATGAATAAGTCAAACAGAATTTATTCCAAAGTTTCCACCGTTTACCCAAATGGCGCCCTTATTATCATTTTTGAGTTCTTATTTGTCTTTTTAGTGTTAAGGTGTACATTGAAATGATAATGCTTCTTGGGCATTCGGGTAAATGGTTTTGGTGGCTCATGGATGGAGGGACCAGTCTGGGAATTCCACCTCCGAGGCCGAGAGAAACAGTATCTCTTGGCACACGCACCGGGTGAGTGAGCATTGCGGTTATGCACAACTCCACTGTCTTGTCCTTCAGGATGGAAACGGTGAATAACATTCTTGCTCCCTATAGCAATTCTGCTGGGCTATTAATTTTTTATTTCACATTTTACAAAGGTATCTCTCTGTTATTTTGATCTACTTAAATAACCTGGCTGTGATCCTGTACTTTGTGACTTTGTTTCTGTGACCATGAGGCTGTGGAATAGGAAATTGGATAGTCTCTAAGAAATGTTTCATTTCAGTTGCCAGACCCTGGAAGTCCTTCAGAAGTGTATATTTTTAATAAAAGCTTGACTCCTTCCCAAGAGTCTGTTTTTAGTTAATTACTACATTTTTTTCTTCTATCCTTCTTATCACATTGGAAAAGCAGTTTCTCAAAGGACGGTTCTCAACTATTCTCATGTGTTTCTCAACTTCCTGTTGCAAACCCTGGGAACCAAAGGACAAGAATCCTCCTTTAGCAGAGAAACAAGATCTAGACTTGACCAAGGGTGGAAAATAATGGAAACAGAGTCGACAGTTACTTCATCCATTCCCGGTACTTTACCCCCATTAAACAAACAGACCAATGCCTTCCAAAGACCACCTTTCTCATATTTTGTTGTGACCACTTTGTAATCACGTGACCAGTGATTGTGCAAATAGGCAAGACCTGTCCTTTTGCCAGAGTTTGAAAAAGCAGGAGGGGTAGGGGACATACTGTATATAGAAAAGAGAAGACACACAGTAGAATATGATCATATAAAGATTTCCTTGTGGTAAGGAAAGAAAACTTCTTAAAATTAAATGTGGGGGTGAGCAGAGAAGGAATCCTTATCACAAATTAGAGACTCGTGCTGAAAAGAAATGATACACCAACAAAATATTTTTGTCTTCTCTATTGTGAATTTATGGTTCTGCTCCATGTAGTAGAATAAATATAAATTCAAGCCTACATTAACTTAAAAAATCTCTGCCTACAAGTGGTTCACGATCTGATGGGGAGGTAGAAAGAAAGTGACTATCTATATTCCAGTGGGAGAAGTGCTATATGTGTGGTGTGAAAAATGTGTTAGAAACCATTGGGGAATATTAACTACGTGCAGGGGGTGAGAAAGGGGCATTTAGGCTGAGCCGAAGTGTGAGTGGGTATCTCCTTCTGTAGCTAGGGCAGGGATTTTCTACCTTTTTCAGCTGATGGCACACATAAACTAATTACTAAAATTCTGCAGCAGACTGGTTGAAAATCGCTGAGCTACAGCAGCAGCATTTCTGGAAGAGAGTTTGGCTGAAGCCAAGACATGGAAGAAAGAAGGAGTAGAGATGTTTCTGGAATGGCAAGATGTGACAAAAGATCAGACATGGCTGAGTCATAGGATGAGTTAGCTGAGTGAGGGGTGGGGGAGAAAGCAGGCTGCAGTGACTTGCAGCCTGATCTGGTGTTCAGAGCCAGGTCAAGAAGAGACATGCATACCGTGCTAATGTGTTTGGATTTTATCATGTAGGCAATGGGCAGTCAGGAACCTTTTAAAGCAGAGGGTGTGCCGTGATCATGCTTCTGGGTTGGAAATACCACTCTGTAAGGGTACTGCTGGTAGCGTGATCATGTACTCATTTTGGGGGCAATTGTCATAATTGCCCTTTTATATCTCTTGGAGCGATTGTTTAATTACTACTAATTGGAGAACAGAGGGCCATGAAAACAAGGTCCAAGTTTCCTTTTGCTCAGAGCAGGCTCCCTAGCCCAAGCACAGAGCCTGGCCCATAGCACAGGTTCAATGATGACTTGTTGAATGAATCAAACTATTAATTAGTGTAGCCAAGCAAGAGATGATGAAGGCCTGAATCAGGGCAGTACCAGTGACAGCAGGTAAGAGAGAAGAGCTTTGACAGACATTTCAACAATGACAATCCTGGGTTAACTCTAGGAAAAGTGGCAGACGAAAGGAGGGGTGTTCAAAGGGACTCTAATGGTTTATGGCGGGGGGGGGTGAGTGGCGGAAAGGCAGTCATTAAATAAGCAGGAGGAAGAGGAGTGGGGCTTTTTTGAGAGGGGAAGATAATAATGAATTTGGTTTTCGACATGTACTTGAGAAGCCTACAAAGCATCAGGTGGAGATGTCATGTGGGCAGGAGGCAGAATGACATAATGGAAAGAATTAAGAAGCCAGAGCACGCTGGATGTTAGCTTTGTCATTTACCAGCTATGTGGTTAGTGTCTCTTAACCCAGGGCATGTCATTAGACTCTCTTAACGCAGGTTTCTAACTTCTAAAATGGGGATGATAAGAATCTCTGCCATAACCAACTCAGGATGATTTTATAATAACCCAAAGTTTAAAAATATATGAGAAAGTGTTTTTAGAAGTGTACAGAGCTTTATGAGGACTCACAGTTATTATAATTAACATTGCCCTGAAAGAATGCAGGACATCCCTTAAAAGGGCATGGTACTAGCCAGTTCAAGGTCACGTGGGCCTCCCGGCCTATTAAAGCTGCAAATAGGTCCCTCACTTCTGGCCAGCAGCCGTGTGAGTGAGTATAACAGCAGAGTAGGCTAGGCACATCAGCAGAAGTAGAAAAATCTCTCCTCGCATGTCTCCTACTAGGAGTGACATATTCCGTTTTAAACAGAATGAGGAAATATTAATATGAGGATTAGGAGGTGTTTCTCTTGCTGGTGACAAGAAAACAACTCCTGATCAAGTAAATGTATTCTCTTGACAGGCTCTGAAGCCTTTCCTCTTTTCAGAAAGTCAAATACAAGTCCCTGATTTTAACACACTCTTCCTTGTAAGGCTGTCATTTTCTTCTTCAGCCATCATCTAGGCCTTCATCACCCCAGCAGGCTGTGCCCATGGATTTGATGCCTGATTCAGGCAGGAGTGAGGCACTTCCATGCTATTTCCTGCAGCATCTGGATTTTCCCTGATGCTAGAAATAGACAGGCCTGCTGAAAACATCTCAGCATTTGGACTCTAGGTCAGTTGTACTCTAGGTTATGTAAGAGTCTGGTCCCTAGGAACAGAAAAGGGTCCTCAACTCAGATTTCTAGATTCCTAAAGCTAAGCACTGCGGCAGCCCTGCCTTGGTGCGGAGGTAGACTTGTTGAAGACGCTCTCCTGTTAGAGATGGGCTCCTGTCCTCAAAATGAGCCTCAAACACAGATTCCTTACGGGATAGAAAAGTTGAGTTTCTGAGAACAATCAATAGCGCTGTATCTCTTGCTTGTCTCAAGTTCTTTGATGTGATATAAAAGCAATAATGTGCCTGGGAATGAACTCATAAACAGTTACTCATTTTATAGCATAATAAAAGTGTGGCAAGATTGAACTGGGATTTAGGCAAAGAATTGGGCTGGTGGTAAGGAGATCTTTTTTTTCCTTGCCAACTTGCTCACTGTGTCATCTTCAGCAAATCACCAGGTGGCTCTTGACCTTCATTTTTCCACTAGGGCCAGACACATGGAGAGAAGTGACATGGCACAGTAGGTAAACAGGTACTGATAAAAATTGCAATATGCAGTGGAGGCTTACTATGGGCTAGGCTTTGTTCTTGAACGTGGGATACATTAATGAACAGAACAGAAACTAAGAATTCTTGCATGCATGAAACTTGCATTCTAGTGAGGGAAGAGACAATAAATGATACACATAATTTATAAAACAAGTTAATTATTTTGCATGTTGGCAGTGGATAGGAGCTATATTATAGGAAAACACGTAGAGCAGGTAAGGTAGTTTTGGAGCGTGAATGGGGGTGGGGAGCACACTGCAGACTTTGGGCAGCTCGGGATTCTAACTTCGGGTCATGACTCCCCTCATTCATAACCAATACTATAATAATGTCCTCAAGTCGTAGGTTGTTGTGATGACTCAATGAGGGGAAGTGAAAGCACTTAGCACTCAGATGTTACTCCTATTATCTTCTAACCTCAAATACTTTGACTTCAAAATCATGATTCTCCAAAAACAGGTACAAGAGTGACAAAGGGCAATGTTTGAAAATCACAAAGAAAACCAAGGATATAGTTTAGTCCAGGCAGTGTGCTCCAAGATGGGGCCCGTTCAGGAACAGCAGCAATGCTTGCCGAAATAGAAGTACCTCTAAGATTCACACAGGATAGACATCTGCAGGCTATAGTTTCAGTTCTGGGGTGGGGTGGGGGTGGAAGGATTTATTAAAAAAAAAAAAAAGCTTTAATTTTATAACAAGCTTAACAAGCCTCCAGAGGCTGGCTCTTAGGAGAATGACACGCCTGAACAATAATCAGAAAAGGCAAAATTGCCCCCCACCCTGGGTGCTGGCATGAACAGATTTTTTTTTTTACATGCCAGGAACAGAGCACCTGGCAGAGGTGTGAACTTCAGTGAATCATTTCAGAACTGCTGACCTCTGTGGGAAATGCTGAAGTCCTTTGATGTAACTTACTGTTGAGCAAACAGTATTTCTGGCACTAAAAACGTTTTGGGTTTATATCTGTTTCCACCAATCTTTATTCAATGACATTATCATTGCTCACCTATTACAGATATTTCTCAACTGGGACTTCTCGGAAAGGCACAGGGCTGGAGTGAGGGTATATTGAAATGACCAAAAGGTTTTGTTGCTTCCCCTGCTGCCCTTTGCTCATAAAAATCACTCGTGGGAGAAGACTTATTAGAAAATGGTAGGAGTAGCTCTGCGTAGTCTTCTTCCCGTATTAGGTAAATGCTACATACCTTGAGGCTAATACTAGTGATAAACGAGGCCTCATTCATTCATTTGTTCATTCACTCCCCACGTGTTGAGGGCTCGTTATGTTCCAGGCGCTGTGCTAGGTGCGCACAGACCTAAAATGTCAGGAGGTCTCATAACTCAGGAAGAGGCTTCTGACTCTGAATGGGAGACTGGGATGTTGAGAACCCCAAACAAGGTCCTTCCATGAACTCGACAGAGAGCGTGGCCTAGCCTCCCACATGCTGTGGGGATGCGGTGCTGCCTGGGCTTTCGGAGGCCCCTGGCTCCCCGAGAGGATCCGGGAGCAGCCTGAGAGGGAATGGGCTTGGCGCCATGCCGGGGCAGCGGGCTCACCACGCTCACTAACTGCTTGCCAGGGAATAGGGTTAACGGGCCAGAACCTTTCTGGGGCTTAGTGTTCAGTTCAGCTAAGTCCCCAAAAGAGCATGTTAAGTGGTTTTAGCAAGTTTATTTCAAGTCAGCAAAACTGTATGAAGGGACTCCTGAGGAGCAAGTTGGGCCTGGGTGCGTAAGGATGAGGATTAAAGGGCCCCGCCTTCAAAGAGTTTACAGTTCATGTCACACCTTGGGACAGCTGGATGCTGCGGGGTACTCAGAGCTTCCTCTTGAGCTCACTAAGATCTCAAAGCAACTCTGTAATAACAGATGATGAGACTGAGTGAGGTTCAGAGATGGGAAGAACCTTGGCTAAGGATACAGTGGATTACAGCCTGTTTAGTCCCCAGAGTAGCTTCAATCACCTCGCCAGGCTTTTCAGGAATTGGGTCTCTAGATATAGACTTGATTCAGCCAGCTTTTCGGGTTTCAGGGTTCATATGCATGTGCAGTGGGAAGATCGCAGAGTTCACGCATAGTGAGTGCTTTGTGTCAGGAGCTGTCCAAAGTGCTGATACCTCATGTGATCTCATTTAATTACCACAAACCCTTTGTAGAGAAGGCACCACTACTCTTTAACACATGGGGACATTGAGGAAGAAGGAGGCTATGTGACTAGCAAGAATTTACACATGCAATAACTTGATGAACCAGGACTCAAGTCCTGGCTGCTGGGGACGGTGCTACTCTTATGGCACTGCTGCCTGGAATGCGTTCTTTCCCTGTGGGCCCATTGAAGACCGATACTAAATAAATGCTCCAGCAATAGAAATTCTAGCAGAACATGGCTAAGAAATGATGGCAGACAATCTAAACCCAAAGCATCAGAAGGATTCTCTCTCTTTCAAAAAGTCAGGACAGCCTTCCCTTGAAGGCAAGCTGGCTTCTCAAATATTTCTTTCAATCTCAACTTTGAGAGACATTCTATCCTTCCATTCATCCATCCATCCATCCATCCATCCATCCATCCAAGCGTTCAATAAACATTCACAGAGGGCTCACTCTATGTTGTACCCCATGTTAGATGCTGAAGATACAAAGATAAACATGTAAACAGTCCCTGCCCTCTGGAAAACCATCATAGGAGGTGGGAAAGTCTTATCAAAATAATTAGAATTCAGTGATATCCATGTTATAACTGAGGTAGAAGTAAATTCCATGAGTGCAGAGAGGAAGAAGGTAGTAAAATCAGCTCAGGGTGGTCGAGAACTCCCAGAGTGGGTGGCATTTAAGGTGACATGTGTGCTGCTTAGAGGAACATGGCAGCTTTGAGTGTGCATGTGTGTGTGTCTGTGTGTGTGTGTGTCTGTGTGTGTGTGAAAACTGAGGGACAGTGAGAGGGTGAGTGAGGAACATGGCAGAAACCACTGGCAGCATCAGGAGTGAAGAGCCCTGGAGTAGGGATCAGGACACTTGGGTTTTCCTGCTGGGCCTGGCATGACATAGGAGCATGGCTCACACTTTGCTCACTTATTAGAGAAGAACAATGATGTAGAGTGCACCTCTCATTCCTAAGGATGTCACTGAACATTTGTGGAGCTTCAGAAAAACATTTTATTAATAAATTATTATTATATGGTTATAATTGAATGTATCCTCTCCATTCCCTAGCTGTCCCTCACCATATAAGGACAAGTCTCAACCTCAAGGGAAGAAAAGTGACCCATGACTAACAAATAAGACAGGAAAAATGCATCCCTGGTACAATGTCCCAAAGTCCACACCATACCTTATCATTAACTGGTGCTCACTTTTCTTTTTACATTTGGCCTTTCTCCCCCTCCTTTCTGAATTCACACTGGACTTCCCTTCCTGCTTCCCCAGGCACCATTTTCATTATTTTTGTTCCTACAGTGTTCACTGTGACGACTAAAGGCTGAGAATCTACAACAAACCCTGGTAACCTAATGAGTTAACTTGGGCTGGGCTCTCTCAACTGAGCACATCAGGATGAAAGCATTCAGGAAATGAACTCCCACGTCCTGTCTCAGGTTTGCCTCTCATTATGGACACTGCACATCCCAGCTTCCCCTAGGTGCAGATGTCCCCAGAATGAGAGCGTATGCACACCGCCCTCCTAGGACCAGTAATGACTGCCGTCGGAAGTTCAGAGCAGAAGCCCAATTATCTACTTTTATTGTATCAGATGCTGTGATCCTGACTAGTTCTGGGGTGCAGAAATACGATCCCTCCTCCTGGGATGTAATCTGTCTGCAAAGGGAGAAATATGAATCCACCATGTGGGAAAATGGTCTTTAAAAAAAAAAAAAGAAAACTGAGGGTAACTGGCCCAGAAGAGCGGTGTTTTGTGATGGTTGGCTTGACACACCCAGAACGCTGCTACGGAGGCTGAGGAAAAGCTAAAGGAACAGGAAGGAGATGAGGACAATAGCAGCTATGTTTAATGAGGGTTTTCTGTGGGCCAAGCACTATGCTAAGAGCTTCCTCTGAAATGCCCATTCAGTCCTCGCAACAACCCTATGACACAGATACTATTCTTGTCACAGCTTTAGAGATGACAATGACAAGGCTAAATGACTTGCCCAAGGGACTGCAGCTAGTAAGTGACAGAAGCAGGACTCTATCCCAGAGAGAACTATCAGACACATGGTTTCCTAGGCTGGCTACAGAGAGGGATCAATCTGCGTAGCTTTTCAAACTACCGATGCTTGAATAACCCAGAGGATATACAGAACCAGAATTTCTAGCAATGCCACCTAGACCATGTGGTTTCCTGAACGCTTCCTCTGTAGTTCTGAGGTACAGCCAGGTTGGAGGACACGTCCTTGTCTGGCCTGAAGGGCCGGGTCCAGTACCAATATGGCACTAGTGCAGGGAGCCAGGTTTCAGCTCAATGGAAGAGAAGAGTTTCTAAGCGTCAGAGATATTAACACCAAGATGTCAGGTGGGACTTTGGACATGAGTGTGCTTCCTGGGAAGTGGGGGCTGGAGATCATCTAGCTAGTGTAACATAAACATGGTGATGTCTAAGTCACTTCTAATCACCACAGTCTGTGATTTCCAGTCACTCATTTATTTGATGGCCACTCATTGAGCATCAACTCCAGGATGGGTCCTGTGCCAGGCACTGCCATTCAGCTAGTGAACATCGAAGATGGCTAAGGCAACTGAGGTTTCCACCTGCCTCTCTGACCATTGGTAGGTTGCTGATTTTTAATTTGAAGTAGCTGTGGGAAGGTGGCCCTGTACCACACAGCTTACAATATGTTAAAAGGATGTCTTTTGCCCTAAGGTTTTTCACTCACTGATTCATTTATTTACTTAGCAACTATTTATTGATTGGCTACTGTGTGTCAGATGGCTACCTATCCACCAAAATGTGTGCTCTTCCTTTCATATAAATTTTACTAGGAGGAGCTGTCTACCTAGGGACTACACACCCCAGCATTCCTTGCAATTGGGTGTGGCCAGGAGACCCAGTTTTTGACAGTAGTATGTGAACAAGAGTGATGTACACAACTCTAGTCCTGGTCCAGCAAAGCCTCCCTTGAGGGATTCCTTCACACTCTTTTTCCTTTTGGCTGGATTGAATGGAAAAAACCTCTAGGAAAACTTTGAAAGCTATGTATTAATGATGGCTGAGCCTCTGTTGGCCTGGGTTGCTGAATGATAGCATAGATGAGGACCACCCTGCCTGTCAAACTTGCCTAGGACTGTTATCCATGCAAGAAATCAAAGCCAGCCATATTTACACTTTTATACATTTCTTCGGCCCACTTGTTACAGCAGCTCGCCTACCTTCCTAAAGATCTGTGAACAAGACAGACCTTGTTCTGTGTCTCAGAACTTGCAGCTGCATTGGGGAGACAAATTACAATCAAGGTTGTGGCAAGGTAAGCTACCCACAGTAGCACATAACAGGGCATATAAACCATCATCCTGGGGGAGCTCAGAAAAGCCATCCAAATCGAGACCGAGGGGGAAAACTGGAGCTCATCAGAGAGGGGACAGAGAGAGGGCGCTCCCATCAGCCTGGGGCAAGAAAGAGCCCAGGTGCTTGAGGAATAGTTTCAGCAGGGCCCAAGGGAGGTGGGAGGGCAAAGTTGGGGAGTGGTAAGAGATGGGCTGGAGGGTTCAGATCACCCACTGGACCCTTTTAGAATACCAGCTCAGGGGCCCCAGCTTCACTGGAGAAATACCTTCAGAGACATGCTGTTCTGTACGGCTCCCCTTTCTTGTTCCTGCAGCGTGAGGGCCCCAAGTGTGTGTGCGTGTATGTGTGTGTGCGCGTGTGTGCATGCTGGGGTGGGAAAGGGAGGTAAAGAGAAAGGGGAGGAAGAAGTTGATTCAGTCAGTTTTGAACTGAGTCATATCAAAGAGCCAACAAGGGTGTTGGCTGTCAGAGTGTCTCTGGATGAAGACCACGGCGCCGGGAGACCGTGTGGTGGGATCACCAGCCTTGGCAGGATTAGCAGAAACGAAGAGCACCAGCCCGATTCCAGTTTAAACAGATAATATTGAAACCCTGCCAGGAAGGATCTGAGTAACATTTTGCAAACTTTAATAACAGCTCAGAGAAACTGATTAGAGCATTTGGCTTTGCTGTGCATTACTGCTTAGCTGGACACATGCAATAGCACAGAGGAATGAATCTATTTTTTTTTCCATTCCCAGAGAATAATATTTTTCTTCCTCCCACACAGAGAGGATTTCAGTAAAGTCTAAACATATTTTTGTTCCTTATTTCAACCGCTCTATAAATCGTCCATCAGCTTTTGGCACCCACTGTTCAGGTAGTTGGTTTACTGTCTGAAATATCTTCTCTTATTGAAAATTGTATTCTAGAAACTTTCTTTGGTTGAAACCTTAATTTGTAGCTTTCATGTCCCATTTTCCAGGCAGTGACCACGAGAATGAGATAGCAGGTTTTTGGATATGCTGAGCAGTGTGATAGTTCCACATTTATTTCCCTCTTGGGACAGAATGCTGGAAGCTTCCTGGATCCACATAGCAGGAAGAGCACAAGAAGGTTTTGGAACCTGCAATGGGACAAAGCCCCAGCTCAACCACTTATGAACTGCATGACTTGGGAGAAGTGGTTTAACCACTGCGGGCCTCGATTTTCTCTCGCCTGTGAAATGGGGACGTCCCTGGTAAATTGCAAAGATTAGATAAGGGAAGGTGAGTCAAGCACCTGTGATAGTGCCTACCTTTCAGGAGAATCTTATCAAATGGCATTTCCCTCCCTCTTCCCTTCCTCCTAAGGGCTGAGAGGAGGGGCTGTGGAGCCCTGGACAGCAGCACAAAGACGGTTTCCGGTTCGCACACGGTTTGTTAGCATAATTCCTTACTCCCAGCTCCGTCGTCCCTTCGTTGGCTGGGGTTTCACTTTCTGTGGTTTCAGTTACCTGCACTTAACTGTGGTCCAAAAATATTAAATGGAAATTTCCAGAAATAAATACTCTATAAGTTTTGAATTGATAAAACGTTCTTAGTAGCACGGTGAATTCTCATGCATCTCCCTCCGTCCTGCCCAGGTCGTGAATTGTCCCTCAGCCCAGCCTCTCTGCACTGTGCTCACTCCCTGCCCATCAGTCACTTAGTAGCCATCTCGTTATCAGATCCACTGTGATGATATCTCAAGTACTGGTGCTCAAGTCACCTGTATTTAACTTAACAATTGCCCCAAAGCTCAAGAGGAGTGATGGTTTCAATTCAGATTTGCCAATGAGTAGCCATAAAGTGCTTTTTTAAGTGAAATGGTAGGGATGTATAGGAAAAAACAGTGTATATTGGGTCGGTACTGTCCTTGGATTCAGCCATCCACTGGGGGTCTTGGACCGTATTCCCCCCAGACTGGGGGACTACTGTAATTCTATCAGACCTGGCAGATGGGGGGGCATACTGTTAAACGTTAAGGTGCCTCCTGCAGGAAGAGGGGTATCTGAAGAGCTCACAGGATGAAGCAGACCGAAGCAAATAGGAGCCTTCAGATAGTCCTGGGGGAGCAAACACAGCATAGAGAACATAGTCAACAATACTGATTGTGCCGCACCGGCACTGGAAATATTGGGGCGGGGCGTCATTTGTAAAGTATATGACCGTCTAACTCCTATGTTCTACACCTGAAACTACTGCAATGTTGAATATAAACTGTAATTGAAAAATTAAATAAAAACAGAGGCTGAAAGGTAGTTACTAGTAGAACTAGGTCACTCAGCAGACTTGCTCAAATTTGGTTCAACTTCAGGACAAGAGAAATGCTCTGGCCTTGCTTTGGAAAGAATGATAAATAAAAGGTGGTCTGAGATCTTGTCATCTTAAACATAAATATTTTTCAAACGAAAGAGAACTGGGAAAAAAGTGGCGGGGAAAAGGTAGGAGAGAGTTATTTTCCTTTAGGAATGACTGACTGGTAGTTCCCCAATATTGGCTTTTGGTGAGTAGTTTGTACAAAAAAGGGATTAAAATATTCTTGCTGATTTATACGTCTCCACTGGGATCCTATCTCCTTCAAAAGACTTCCTTGAATATCCTGCTCTCCAAAGAAAGCATGGTCCACCTCCTATCCTTGTTTTATGGTCATAGTAACATTTATCATAGTCTGAAATTACACGTGGTGATTTGGTTTTGCCTTCACGGCTTGTCTCCCCAGGAGAACGCACCTGTGATAGCAGGTGCTCCGTCTTGATGGCTACGGCATCCCTAGCGCACAATGCCTGACACAGAAATACTTATTGAACGAAGCTATGCACAAAATAGCATCTATGTGTATAGTGATGGCTGTTTTTATTTTTAGAGGTTAGGACGATGATTAAGTTAAACAAACTTAATTATTGCCATAAAATAAGACATGAAAAATAGATAATTTCCCAGAGAATAGAGCCACTTTTTCTGGATTTATAAGTGCTTTTATTAGGCTGGCTAAAAAGTCCATTTAGTTTTTTCTGTAAAATGACACATTTTTCATTTTCACCAATAACTTTATTGATTTGGATATTTGAGTATATTGGCTATCTCCTGCATGGTAGAATGTTGGTTGTTCTCGATTAATGTCTCAATTTGATCTCTAGCAACTTCAACTGGTCTACCTGACCATGGAGCATCATCCAGGGAGAAATCGCCAGTATGAAACTTTGCAAACCCCTTTTGACATGTTCGATCAGTCACACACAGTGCCTTCTCCATACACCGCACCCAGCATTTTTTACATTTCAGTTGCATTTTTGCCTTTCTTGAAATAATAAAGCATAATATGCTGAAAATGTTGAGTATTTTCTCCCATCGTAATATTAAAATGGCTACGCAAAAATTCACCATTTTTGATAACTCTTTTTTTAAATGCATGTTGACCCAATAGAAGCTAACAAAATAGTTTCTAATAAGGTTAAAGACAACTAAGGGCTACCAGAACCATCTAATGGGAAAAAAACCAAACTTTTTGGTCAACCCAATAGAAACAGAATTGAGTTTCCTTCACTTTTTCTTGCCTAAGTATCCTCAAAATGGTCACTGTTAGGCCAATGAATTTCAACTTATATTTAAGTGAATATGCTTACTTTTTATAATTTCATTCCATTTCTTGGTAATCAGAAGGCATTATCCAAATAAGCTGTCACTTCTACCACCGTTTATCTTAAAATCTGCCCAATTCTTTCAGATGTACAAACTTTACATTTTAGGGTAAGACGTGACTCTCAGTCTACTAACAAACAACGTATGTGTTACCAACACTTTAAATAAATGCGATTACCACAGACCTATATTTTCACATGTGTACTGGTGTCCACAGGGTTTAAAACATTTTGGTAAAGAAAGAATCGGTTTTCATCAGGCAATCAAAGGTGAGTCTCCCTGCACAGAGAAAGGGACCTTAGCAGTGGGAATTGATACTCTACACTTCGGAGGAAAATGCATCCTGCTCTTGGCGGCTGGGTCACATTTGGAGAGTGAATGGTGGGAAGCAGGCGGACATAAGGACATCACTGAGTGGCATTCAGAGCCACGACTGGACTGCCTGGGAAGTGGTCAAACACACCTCCAGAACGCACGGAGCAGGTGGGACTCTCCATTCCTGGGAAGGTGCTCTGCGCTGCGCTTTGTCTCTGACTCTCCTCCCCTCCTTATTGTTTTGCAAAAATAACTGCAAGCAGCCCTTTTTGGGAAGGCAATGTAACAGAAATTGCAGACCTTTGACTCTGGAGCAGGCATTTCCTGCTGTAGACTGTGTGACCCACCATAAACAAATCCCTCCAAGCTGCTGGAAATGGGACGGTAATAGCAGCCACCTTCTAGGGAAGTCTGAGAGGAAATAGGCCGATGGCACAGTGCCAGGTCCTGAGTAACACCTCAACCGATGTGTGTTGGCAGTCGTAAGAGGCTCTGTTTGGTGACTACTTCATACCCGGAACCACCTCCTGCACAGATTCCACAATGCAATGACATTTGCTTTATTAAAAGATCGAAGCAGGAAAGGCTCCTAAGCAGCAGCATCCCATTTAAAAGAGAATCCTAGTAAAGACGAGGGACATTGGTGGCCATGCACCTTCTCAGCACTGAAGCAATCATACTCTGCGTTATGAAACTCTGTGGTATCCAGCTCACCAGGCGAAATAATAAGTATTAAATACAGCCCCAATGGTAGCACTTTCAGCCATGAAAGCGTGGCACTCAACGATGCTGCTCTCTAGCTAAATCACCAAGCGTTAGGCCTAAATTTAGGACGTGGCAATTCTGAAACCGCTGATTACTGCATCTAAGATTATGGGTGTCCTTGCGAACTATTGAAACTGATGAAATAAATATAAAATGGTGGATTATTACAGACAAAATTAGGGGGAAAACCTTGCCCAGGCAGCCTGGAATCGTTCTGCACCGCTCCACAGAATTGGCAGCTCGTGCCTGCGAAAGGTGTTGCTAACGACGTCCGTTTTCTGTGAGGACTTTGACAGAGGGACTACATAGAACACATCTGACCCTTCAGATGCAAAGACCTGTTTTAAGAGATTGGAACCTCCCCTATGCTTCACTCAGAGTGGGGATAAAACCAACTGACCAACCAAAACCCAGTCAATGACAACAATGAACCACAACAGTGGTTCACAGCACAGAACCACGAGGGAGACCAGGCAAAGCGGTGCTGCAGCACAGTCAGGAACTTCCCCTCTCGGTTAGTCTTCAGGCTGTGCAAAGGCCAGCGGTGAGGACTGAGCGGCGCTCACGCTCTGGCCAGAGAAAGACCCCCACAGCTCTGCCACGTGTGAGTGGTGCATTTCAGCCAGTTTCTTGCCTTCCCTAAGCTGTGCTCTCCCCATTGGTAGATTTAGGGTCATAGTCATGGGACCTTTGTCATAGGCTTAGTGTGAGGGTCTGGGTTCAATGTTTCTATGAATTACTCCATTCAAACTTGGCAACAATTCCCCTATAAGTGCTCTGTACGTGGTAGCCATTTCCCAACATTCTGTTCTGTAACTTAAAAACGTTATGACCTTGAGCAATTGACACAACTCCTAGATGCAGCTGTCCCTCATGGAAAGAGATGGTGACTAATGACTGCACCTACCTGACTGAATTGTTCAGAGAAATGACTGAGTTACGTATAGCGTGCTTATCAGACATATGGTGAGCCTCCTACGAGTTAGCTGCTATTATTATTATTACTATGATTACTGCAACTATTTTAGGAATCAATCAAGTCCAGAAGAGTAGAGTGTAGGGAGCAATCCTCCCAGGACTGAGGTCCTAATAGCTGTGTCTTGTCAAACTGATGGTACGAGGGAACCCTGGACTTCCTGTTTCTCTCTCCAGCTGTGGTGTCCTAGAACCTGTCCATGGTCCATGGGTGTGCCAAGATGAGCCACCTGAGGTTCCTCCACAGCCTCTCTCTATGGGAGGAACTACAATGTGGGGAGGAAGAGTCAGGGGCTGGTAATTGTTCAGGCCTCCCAATTCTGGAAGGCTTTGCTTGGGACGTTTGATATTGTTGCTCAATAAGGTATTTTTTGTTATTATCGAAACCACACAATTATAACAAATGTGAAGACTAAAAAACCCTAGCGTTTGCTTTTGCCCCTCTATCTGTATCTTCTTCCTCCTCCTCCTTTCCTGTCTCCCTCTGTGTCAATATATTGGGAGCTTCAAAGAATGAGTGTAGCCGCGGCCTTTCTCCGACTCTGACAAGCCTCCATATTACCTTCTTATCCAAAGTTCTCCTTGACCAAGGTTTGGGCTATCTGCACCCGTGACTCGGGGATTTTTCCAAAAGAGCATCAGAAAAAACTGGAAAACACACGAGTTCTCCAGTGAGACACCCGCTGGTTCAAATCCCAGTTCTAGAAATCCTAGCCTGAGCTTCTATGTGCTCATCTGTAACATCAGGTGATAATAGTACCTCACTCATGGTCACACCGAGGGGGTTACATGGGGCCACACCTGACATTTTAGCATGCCTGGCATGTGCCTGAGGATCACACACGCTAGCTAATACTATTCATCTCAAGCCTGAGCATTCCAGTATCAGAAAGCTAGTCTTGCCAGCCAGAAATTTCCTCTTTTAAAAACTTTTTTATTGTGGTAAAATATACATAACATAAATTTACTATCTGAACCATTTTTAAGTGTGTGGTGCAGTGACATTAAGTACATTGACATTGTTGTACTGTCATCATCTCCTGTTACTTTGGGCATAAGGCCTGTGAGACTCGGAAGCATCGCCCAAAGTTGCACTGAGTTCGGGGACCCCTACCTTCTATCCCTTCAGAGTTCCCCAGGGTTTGGAAGGATCTCTTCTTCCTCTCATGCAAACTCAAGTTTTGGAATGATCGGCAAAGTTGGGAATAAAATTACATCAATTGGTTGCCTCTTGCACACCTCCAACTGGGGACCTGGTGTACAACCCAGGCATGTATCCTGACTGGGAATCAAACTGGTGACCTTTTCATTTGTGGGATGACACCCCAACCCACTGAGCCACACCAGTCACGGCCCTTATAACAGCCTTAATGATATTTGGTTGATGTTATTTTTTCACTTCATAAATGAAGCTTTGGAGGTGCAGAGAGGGTGGGTAAGTGACCTAAGGCCACACAGTAAATAGTGGAAATGGGATTCAATACTAGAGGAAAGGATTCAATACTCCAAGAGATTTGGGGTGAATCTGGGGACAGAGCCACGTTTTTTAGGGATAAAAAAATTTTCCCCGAGTCACAACAATATAGTACTAATATAATAGATCTTTCGTGATCATGGATAAAAAGAAACAGACTCATCTATGAATTAAGGGAACCGGAAATGCAAGAGGAATTAGGTCTCTTGTTCATAGACTGAGAACATAGTTGTATAATCACACCAGGGTGTTTTTATGCCCCGGAGATGAGAATGATGATGGTGGGGAGGATGATGATCATGCTGGTTGATGAAAACGCTGATAACTATTAACCGTAGACAACCTACTATATTCCAGGTTCTGTATGAGGTATACTCATTCATGTATATTTGCTGCGCATCATCTCTGTTTTAGGTACCGGGAATATAGTAGTAAGACAGATAGATACACAAGATTCATACACTCAATGAATTTACAACCTATTGAACAATAAAAATATTAAATAAATAATTGAATATGTTATCCTAACTCTCAGATTGACCATGCGAGGCGGGAATGGTGACACTAACAAAACAACACTACACTTCTATTTGCTGAGCACCTCCGATGTGCCAGACACTCCTCTGGGTGCTTCACATGCACAGTAGGTTGTATCTACAGCTTACAGGACCTCAACGTGCCTCAGTTTCCTCATAACAAATATGGACACAGATGGGTTCATCTCACACCAAAGAATGTCTAATGCAGCCTGCTCTCTCAGGCTAAGTGCTGGCTTCATTTTCCATCCAGACCATTTGTGACTTCCGTCCTGGGTTTAGATTCAAATATCTGGGGCCGGACCACAGAGGGTATGGGTGCTCATTCTCTAGCAGCTGCCAGGCCCCTGTAAGTGAGAATATCTTTTTTCCCTTCTATCCACCATAAGGAAAAGCAGGGAACCCAAGCTGGACTACTGGACAGGAACTGTCTCACTGGGGCTGTCTGTAGAAACCGGGTGTCTGCATCTTCACTGTAAAGAGCCCTGGAAGAAATGTCACCTTCACAGGGGCCGGGCTTTCCTGGGGGCACGGAGTTGATCAGGCCTGGCCTTGGCCATTCTTCTGCAGGAGTCACTATTATCTCCACTTCCCTGAATAACCTAAGAATCGGTGAAGTACCGATTATCAGGCTTGCTCAATTGGATTATGCAAAAGGAAGCTTTTTACGAGGAAGACACGCTCTGTCAGAGAACACAGGTTTTGCCTGTTGTTGCCTCTGGTGCTGAAGGACATGGCAAGATTAACAGAATGCTGATGAAGAGCATTTTGTAATGTAATTAAGATTACGCTGAAGAATGAGTCCCCCATCACCCCATCATTCAATCACCTTTCCCTTCACCAGCAGGAGCCAAGAGCTCGGCTTCACCTTCCCCTACAATCACCTGACTGCCAGCCATTAGTCCTATCCCTGAGATAGTACTCATTGATTTTCGGGGCCAGAGTCCAATATTCTTTCGAATCTGTCTTTTTATGGTCTGCACGAAGGTCAAAATGAATTACATACCCATTTTCCGAAAGAACATTCTATGTTGGTGTGAGAGTGATTAGAAACTTTTTCCTACTTCCTATTCTTCATATCAAGTGTCTGTCCCTCTTGTCCCATGGCTCAGTCTATCCCTGTGCCCAGAGCGCAGGGTCAGAGGACGGCTCACCTTGAAAACCATCATCTTTCTGAGTCAAATCAGTTTCCTCGTCTATAAAATGGGGGATAATACCTGCTTTACCTAGTTTTCAGGGTTTTTATAAAGATCACATGGGATGATATCAACAAAAGTACTGTGAAAATGAAAGTTTTAGGGACCTTCAAGTCGTATAAACTTTCCAGTTGGAACAAGAAACTCTACAAACCAGGTTTAACCAGCAAATCCCCCAACACAAAACAAAACAATGCCATATAAAAGATATGTACCCATGAGTGTAAATATAACTAGATTAAAGAAATAATTTGTGTTTGGCAATAAAATCCAAAACTATTGAAAGGAAGTTCGCACAAAGATAACAGACTGTCCAAATACAGGCAAAATCAAAAACCTTAATCTACAAGAAAGTTGGATGAATCATCTGAAAAAGAGGCAGGAACCTGCCCCTGCCCCCACCCTTCTCCCACCCCGGCCCGACCTGGAATAATCTAAGGATTTGAACAGGCTAATCTTAGCATGGGGAAGCCTCACTGGCTACGAAGTATTTGGAACTATGCTCAAATTCCCTGGTTATCAGAAAAATGCAAGTTAAAATATCCAGATACCGTTTTGTACCCATTAGATTGGCCAGAATTAGAAATCTGGATAACATCATGCTCTGCACAGGGAAGGCACTCTGGTTCACTCTTACAGGCTGTAATCCGGCAGCATGTAGTCAAATGAGATACAAAGGTGTCTATAACCCAGAATCTCACCCTTGGACCAGAGCAGGTAAATCTTTCTCTGGTCTTTGCAGGAGGCAGCCCAAGTGTATGTGGCCAGTGTAGCAGATAAGAAAATGTGATAGAATGCTACATGGCAATCAGAACCATGGCCTAGATATAAATGTAGACATGTGGGTAGATTTCAAACAGTGTTAGATAAAGGTGAAGAAACTGAGGTCTACGTCACGGTATTGTTTGTGTAGATTACAAGCAGATTCACACTCGGAGCAATATTATATATTAATACTATGTAAAAACACTGGGATTTTTGCTTTAGTGAGTGGGGATTGGAAATAAAATTGGGAAAAAAAGAGGAGAATGTCAGTGTCCTAAAATAGCTGAAAAACTTGTGTGCCGCAAATCAAGTTGCACCGTTACCTCCACCCCATTCACCTGAGCTCCAGAAAGAAAACCTGCATGCAGTGTGGGGTTTCGTTTTTGTAAAAACCATACGCTCAGGTACATATATGCCTGGAAGATTAAAAGCATTTGAAATGAAATATTAACCGTGGTTATTTCTGGGTGCTGAGATGGGATGTGACTGTTATTTTCTTTTGCTTATCTGTATATTCTAAGACTTTCTACCATGGGCATACATTCTTTTTGTACAAAGGAAAACAACTTTGCTTAAAAACCCTAGAGTTCTGTTATGTTTCTCTGTCTTAGTAACCTGTGCTCACGCCCATGATGTGGGACTTTGAAGACCTGTGTCCCTGAAAGGTGACTTGAAGTTCTTGTTTCTGGATGTTTTCATGAAAATGGAGAGGCATAAGATTTTAAAGAGCTGAGCCTTTGGCAGTCGGATTTACCAAAAGAAAATATTCTGCATGAAGACAGAGACAATGACTCACGAGGGCAACGACTTCCTTCTGTTGGCTCCCTCCAAAAACTCGAGAGTGTTATGATTTAAAAAATCTCTCTAATGATTGCCAGGCCGGTTAAAAATCCGCTGGCAAGGAACGCTTAAAGTATCTACCCTTCCCCCATTTAGGTGTCAAGTAATCTTTCTGACTTTGTTTTTTAGTCACTGGGATTTTAGAACCTTAGCAGTCTTTTCTATGGGGTGGCCTCTTCTGTACATTTTTGCAAGGAAAAGAATCCATTCAGACTTCCATGTGAAATGAATGTGCTATTAATAATTATTATTAACAGCTGACATTAGAATTCTTCTGAGGGAAGGAAGTATTTTTGTTTGATAAAGCTTTTTTCATGAGCTCTGCAGGGTAGAAGGACTAGTAGTGGAAATGTTGAAAGCTGATGATAACACAATGCCCTAAATGAGACAGTGAGAGGAATTTTGTTTTGTTCTCAAAAGGAAAGAGGAGCGAACCCTGGGAAACGGGGTGGAAGGGACGATAGAGAGAGGAACCAAGAGGAGGTATAAAGGTTTGGTGGAATAACCAGATAACAGTCCCGTGTGGGGTTCTTCAGGGGTGGGCAAAAGTAAGTAGGTTTCCAGCTGTGAGTACGTGAAACAGTTTATTTTTGTATTATTATTTGTTTATTTATTACCGTATTGTTTCTGGCATTATGCACTGTGCTATTATGACATTCATTTGAGTTAATCAAGCTATTGTAATAAACATAACCTGCATGTCTCTCTCCACACACACAACTGGAAACCTACTTTTGCCCACCCCTGTACAAACAGGGATGTGAATGATAAACCCCACGTTGTTTGAGGCCTACAAAGAACTTCTCTTCCCTGCCACACACCTGAAGTCAGGCTTATTTCTGGAAACAGGAGAGGAGACTGGGTTTTACATCCTGGAGATAGAACATGTGGAAGTGAGCATTACAGAAAACCCTAGGGCACTCACAGCTCCTTAGAAGCCACAGTTCTCCTGACTTCCACACCCGTCCTGTCTGGTTCTTCAGAGTGACCACAGCTGGCAAGCTTGTTATTTCTGGCTTCACTGGGAACAAAACCAGGGCATGCCAACATGGACAGACACCTGCTTTTGGCGGAAACGGGACAAGTAATCAAAGATAGCGAGGGAGCCTCAAGGTCCTGGGCTTCGGCACTGTGAGGCCAGACTAGTTCTCAGAAGTGCTTCTCCTGTAACAGTAAGATTCTTCAACAGCCTGGACCATCTGAAATTGGTGTTATGAGACTAAAAGTATTAGGCATTCCAAAGATGTGCTCTGGATGCTACAGGGAGAAGAGGGAAGCCACATCGATTGCTGTGTGTTGGCCCAGACCTATCCCTCAGCTAATCTTATTTAACCCTTGTAATCATCCTGGGATCTGAGGATTATTAGCCCCATTTTACACAGGAGGGGGCTGAGCTCAGAGAGATTAAACCACTTGCCCAACATTTCTTAGAGTTAAGAGGTGATGGCACCAGCATCTGACCCAGACCTGTTTGCAACGCCTCGTCTCTTTCTACTCTGTTATACGCTTCCGTTTGAAGGCACAATCAAAAGACACATAACAGCTGCCTTGGGGGAATATTTAATAAAAAAGAGCTGACTGACAAGCCATTCTCTTTTGATTTTTGCATTATTTCTGCTGATATGTTCAGCATTTATCACAGAATCTTCAACTTGTAAGGGGAGCTTTAGAGAATCGCTAAACTGGGGTGGCCGTGGGTAGGGTTTAGGGGTGAATTTTGATTGGGAAAAGGTAGCCTACAACAATAGAAATGGGAGTCCACTTTAGGCAGAAGAACTCATTGAGTGGAAGGGAGAGAAGGGGCTGGAGGAGACAGGCAGCATGGAAGTGGATCTGCAGAGCTCAGGTGCGAGTTGGAATGCAGGTGGGTATGAACATAGACGTTTTCAGTTCCAAGTGCACTTGGCTCTCTTTAGCTAAGCAAATATGTATTCATTGTCCACTTTGCATGTATCAAGCACTGTGCTACATGCTGGGAACATAAAGATGAAAATGGCAGAGAACGCATGACCATCAGGAGCCTGGTCTAACTGGAAAGTATAGTGGATACGGTTGGTGCCCTCCAAGATATCTTTATCCTTTCTCCATTCCTGCAAGGACCTAGCATTTTCAGCCACGAATCTTGGCTGATCAGGACACTCTCATCTCTTTTACACTCAGGATTGGTTTAGGGATGGGCACCAGCCCTTTACTGATTGGGTTAGTGAACACTGAAGAGTTCTTATCTGCTGGTGAGAAGAGAAATTCTTTCTTCCCAATTGGATATTAATGAGAAAAAGTGTGTCAGGAGCTGTGGCAATTATTTGGGTACCACAGGGGACTGACCTGATAGTAAAGCCAGGAAGACAGGGTCAGAAGAAATACAGGAAAAATAAACCCAATGCTTTATGAATCTCTTGATCAAACTATACCTGAAGCTGGGTAACCCTTTTTATTTATGTGAACCATTGTACTCCAGTTTGAGTTGGATTTTCTGTAACATGCAGCAAAAATGTAATTATTTAAAGAGACATAAAATAGTTCATTAAAATATCACATGGTGAATGCTATAATAAATATATGAACAGAGAATATGAACTTTCAGAGGAGAGGTACCGATCCCAACTCTGGAGTACAGGGAAGACTTTCTAAGGAAATAACGATTTCACTGAGCTTTGAAGGATGAGCTAGCGTTAGAGAGGAAGGAGTTCAGGGAGAGCATGTGTACAGGCACACAGGCACGCACTATGTGATGTCTGTGGGGAACTGGAAAGAGTATGGTATTGCTAGACGATGAAGTGCAAAGCGTGACCAGCGTGGCTGCAGCAGAGTTGGGTCTCACTCAGTAGGTGGAAAGGAGATAAGCCTTTAGGCAGAGGGGCGATGTGTACAGATTCACATATGGCCGCAAAACGGAGGATACCGTTAAAGGCGGCGAGGAGCCCAGTTACGAGGAATTAACTCACTCACACGCAATCGCTGTGCCAAATGGTGCTAGGCACTCACATACAATAAGTGATAAGGAAAACAGACACTGTCCTGCCCTGGAGGAGCTTCCTGCTGCTTGAGATTATTGTAGAAGTTCAGGTAAGAGATGGTAAGAAGCAGAATGAGACGGTGTCTGTGGAGCCAGATGGGTGGGGACATTTCACCTGTGGGAGATATGAAATTTATATACAGTAGGAGCCTTACTAACTCTAAATATAGCCTAACTCCAAATAGTCAACTGTTTTCCTACACCAGAAGCTACTGTCCTGCTTCTGCTCATAAAACGGGGCTCACATAGCATGATTTCCACAGTGAACATTTCCATCTTTATTCTTCCCCATGAAATCCTGTTCTAACTCTTGGCTACTCTTACACGAACACTTGCTCTGGCTGTGGAGAGACAAAAGGAATGTTAGCTCGGGGGTCAGAGTGGCGGCCAGCATCAATGAACTGGTGGTGGCCGTGCGAGAGGTGGCGTTGAGAAGAATGTTAAGATCGCTCAGACTGAGTTTTGAAGTCTGCCAGGGCCGTGGGCAGAATCTGATGGTGACAACAATGGTATATTTACCTACCTGGTCTTAGCCCAGTCTTTGTTTTGGCCACTACCTGACAAAACGATTAGTGAGTAGGTGACTTTATTTTTTTAAACATTAGAAGATAGCCATCTTCTTCTGAAAACATAAGTGCAAGAAATGGAAGCCAATTGAACTCTGATCTGTGCTATCTGACAAAAAGCCCCTGGAACCTTCTTATTAAAACCCTCTTTTAACTTCTTAACATGTACTTCTCCTTAAAATACTCGACTCACTAAAACAAATCTAATTTAAGATAAATACAGCAATGAGCTGTATTCATTAGAATCTGTTCATGCTCAAGGACTGTCCTCTGAATGAAATTGCTCCTATTTTCAAAAATGCTACTTGAACTGACAATTATTTCATTTCCTAACATAAAAAGGAATATAGCGTATACTCATGTATATATGTATATATATACACACCCATATAATTTTTTTCAGCTGCAGTTTCTGTCCTCAAAAATTATTTTGGATATCCAATAAAATAGCACCTTCTTAAAGATTTTATATTTTAGAAAGCAAGAAAGATAATTCTAATGACAGGTAGCTTCTCACTCACAAAAGACGCAGTAACCCCAGGGTTTCTGTGTATCGTGTGTAAGACAGCAGGTTCCCTTTGCTCTTGTTTTAAACAGCAGCTACAGCCCCTCAGACTGATCTTGGATGGAATGGAAACTTTAAATAGGATTAGTTTCCAGCTGCACTACGAACTGCTCACGGAGTCGTGGGTGGGAGGCGTCGGAGACCCAGTGTGTAGTCAGCCTCATGGCTAGCTGGGTGACCCGAACCTCGCAGCGTCTTCCAAGTTAACACGTTCCAGGTTGGTTGGGGGGAGGGGGGTGCTTGCTGGGAGGCTGGAGGATGAGCTGAGAAAATCTCCCCCGTATCTTTACTCAGGCTGGGCACATGGCCTTTTGGGCAGGAGGGGCAGTCAGTCAGGCTGACTAGAAGCTTCCCTGATCACGCGAGGGGGTGGTCTGTGTGGGTAGGCAGAGCGCACCAGAGAGTGCCAGCATGTCCCTTCACTGTCCAGTCCCTGGTACGCGTGGGAGGCCCCGGAAAGGTGAAAAGAGTGCGAGCTTAGAGTGATGTGTTTGACTCCCGGCCCAGCGAATGCCAGCTCCCCACCTTAAGCAAGTTAGTTAAACCCTGTGAGCCTCTCTTTCCTAATATTTAGAGTGGGAAAAAAAAAAATAAGAGGGTTACATCAGGATGAAATAGAATACTTTACATCAAGTAACCATACAAGTATTTGGAAGGCAGTGGGCACTCAATACATGGGAAGAACATAAGCTTATTCATTTTGATGAATACCCCCAAATACCCCAAGCTTTGAAGTATGGAATGCTAGGCAGGTAGAAAATTGAGATCAAACCTCAGTCGATCAACTGTGTTTCCCACTAAGCTGTAGAAAGGCGTCAGGCACTGGGCTAAGACCTGAGAGTTGGTAAAGGGTTGTCCTCCACAGGCCTCTGTTGTTACCTGTAATATTTCCCGTTTGCCAAGTACTGAGTTAAGTATGCTCACTCAATCCCCACAACCCTATTACTATGATTACCATTTAAAATGCAGAAAACTTTACATGCACAGAGGTCAGATAACTTGCCTGAGGTTGTAGGACTTAACCCTTAGGCAACACTACCTCACATTACAGTTGCAGTCATGGACACATGCATAGGGACTGAGTCAGTGAGACACAGGACAGGGTGGGGGACAAGTGGCAGAAATCAGGAAAGGCTTCACGGGGAAAGAAATTCAGGATTATTCTTTACAACCTTCCAGTTTGGTCTTAAAATTATTCCTTATCCACATGCATTTGGTAGTAGTCATAAAGGAAGTTGAGCAGCCACATATAACCCAGAGGCACGCCAGATGCCTCAGATGACCGCAGGGTCCCTGCTGCTGCAATCAGGGTGTCAGCGCCAGCTTTGCTTTGGTTATAAATAAGGTGATTATCTGGTTTGAAACGAGGTGACAGAGGTAATCCTGCACCTGAAGGTCTCTTGTTTGCCTAGGGCTCTCTAGATCTTTCTATCCGCTCCCCGCACCCACCCCACCACCCCACCCTGTGAGCACCGAAAAAAACTTCAGCTTTTTGGTTACTCCTGCATCAGATGTCCTATCCCCAACTGCTGCTTTCTCAGAATAAAAATTTAATCTTCAAAACTGTTCTGCACTGTTGGCCCCAGAATTAAAAGCAAGCACCTTCAATGGGGAAATTAAATTTATTTGATATACCTGTACACGGATAAAATTGGATCCAGCATCCATTTGGTATGCAGGCTCCCACAAAATGTTTTTCACTACATTCTGTACCTAATACTTAATTCGCAGCTGAGAGGGGCTGACCTCAAAGACCTTGTCTTCCGGGGAGCCTTCGCCGGGGCAGGCGTCATTTGCCATTATGGCTTCTCCCCATGCGTGCAGCGTAAGCGACAGCCGAGGGCTCTTCCTTGGGGAGCTAAATATTCAGTTGACTGAATTTTCATTAAAGAAAAAAAAAAAGAGATACCCAGGGGAAAGATACTTCAATTATAAATATCTATATTTCATCGTACATTCTCTTACAGAAGTGTCCTAGTCACGCTCTGCCTGGGTGCCCCGGAGGGGACAACCCAAGGTTTGTGTTGCACAGATCTTGGCTTTTGGAAGCGGTGAAATGATATAAGATTTGTCCTTCTCAGATCCTCTCTAGGTTGTGCCGTGGAGCTCCTACAGAGACTGCCCCGTGTTTTCTTCCCTACGTTTGTTTAGGACACGTAGGCACCTAGTAAGAAGCCTGGGTGAAGGAAGAGAATGGGACGGGGTCAGAATGCTCGCTGACCCTTGGAGGCCCAGGATGGAGACGGGGTGCTCATTTGGAAAGGAGCTCAGGCAGATGACCTGGTCTGACTTTCTCCTTCATGGTCCACAAAGGCTGGGCATCTTGTCTGAGGCCCCGGGCCTGCTTTCGGAAGAGCTGGAGGAATCCTGTCATTTTTGCTCTGGCCCAGTCCGCATACTTCTAGCTTAACTAGTGGCCATCCCTCCCCCTGGCCAGCTCCAGAACCCTTCTTGCTGCCTTTGTTCTTTCCTTTCCTTTCCTCTCCTTTGTTCTCTTTTTCTTTCCTCCTCTTTTGCTTTCCTCATTTCTCTTTCTTCTTTCCCGCACTTTCCCTCTCTTTCCCTTCACTTTTTCTACTCTCTATTTATCTTCCTTCCTTGGCCACATTCTCCTCCTCTCCCCACTTCATCCTGCCTTCCCTTTCATTTACCAAATGTTGACTGACAGTCTAGGCACCTCATGGACTGACGACCTTGATGGTGGTAGCTCTTAGCCCAGAAGAGAGGTAGGAGAGGCTTCTGGCCAATGTAGTTGCTTTAGTGAGAGACGGAATGAAAGTAGGATATTTCTTTGTGAACCAGCTATTGATAACACATACCTAAACGCAACCTATTTTTGTGTTTGCCAAAGCTAAGTAGAGTTGGGCATGGTTGGTATTTCAACAAGAAACCTGTGGAAGGCTGTGCATGCTGAGATCTCCCTCTTCGTGATGTGCAATCTCGGGTAAGGCACAGGTGGTGGTTCACTTGATGTGCCTGGGCCACGGGGTGCCCGGATGTTTGGTTAAACTGAGTGTGTCTGTGCGGGTGTTTCAGGACAAGATTAACATTTATCAGTACATCGGGTAAAGCAGGTTGCCCTCCCCAACATTCTCTCTCTGCCTGGCTGCCTTTGAAGTGGGACATCGGTTTTCCCCTGCCTTCAGACTCAGACCGAAATCAACACCATGGGTTCCCTGGGTCTCCGGCTTGCTGACTGCGGTCCTTGAACTTCTTGGCCTCCCCGACTCTCCTATTGGTTCTATTTGACTGGAGAACCTAGACAAACACCTTGTGGTTCTAGGAGTTACCTCAATGGAAAATAGAAATGGTGGCAGACATATTCTGCATCATTTCTGTGCAAATGGATAAATTGCCTATACTAAATTATCATAAAGTAAAATGTCCCATATTATTATTTTTAAATAAGATGTCCTACCTTTCTTTTGTATTTATAAGGATACACTATATATTCTCTGCACCTCATGGCCTAGCAAGCTGCCTTGTAAACAATAGGTCCCAATTTGTCTTAGGCATCGTTGCCAACGACAGCAGGTCTTTTGGGAAGCTTATCTTCCTGATATTGTTGGTGCTGAGATGAGAACATACAGTAGTGATGTGTTCTCTAAGCCTCACATAATCTCTGACATTTAGCATATGCTCGGTTAGTTAAGTGGGTAAATGAATGAACTCACTAACCAATCCACCAACCCAGGCCAGGCCCCAGAAAAGGAAGGTAATCTGACCAAT